>ML778118.1:392057-415434 GCA_009831015.1 Picea engelmannii | reverse complement strand
AAGGACGAGACCACTTCTTAAAACTTCAAAGAAGTTGTAATACTACCTATGGCCACAACCAGACTATCCCACGAGTCTGGTAAAGAACACAACAAACTGATACATTTATCTTCATCTGAAATTTTAATATCAACAGATACTAATTGACTTACCACAGTATTGAAGGTGTTCAAATGCTCTGCCACCGAGTCTCCAACTCTCATCCTCAAGTTATACAACTTATTTCTCATGAATAGTTTATTTACCAGGGACTTAGACTGATACAACATCCCCAACTTTTCCCATAAATCTTTGGTTGTAGCTTCCTCTGACACATTCAGTAATACTGAATCGGAGAGACACAGTCGAATTGTGCTCTTTTCTTTCCGATCCGTCTTTTTTCAGTCATCTGTAGAAGTTCCTGTAGGTGTCGTACCTGGATCTACCACGATCCACTGATCTCTGTCCACCAAAATATCTTCCATCTTGAGCTTCCACAGCTCAAATCTTTTCCCATTAAACTTCTCAATCTCCATCTTCAAATTTCTTGCCATTTCTTTTCACCTGAAAAACAATACCGCAGATCTCCCACTGTAACAAGGCTTATCACAGTCCCGAGCCAAACCCTTGACGATAAAGGCATCCCCCTGAAGCCAATAAAGCTCTGATACCAAATGTAAATTCTAACCTTGTACAATATCTACTGCAAACTCATATTCAGAAAAGAACAGAAAAGATACAATGGCAAACACAAACATTACACAGAGATTTTTCACCTGGAAACCCAAACCGGAAAAACCAACATATATTATATTCATACATTGTTTTACATTGTTTACAATACAATATACATATAGGAGCCAGCGGCATCCAAAACCCTAACCCAATGACCTGGATTATCCCAAAACCCTAATTCCTTAACCGGAACTAGAAAACCATCAGCAAAAAACCATGTGCCGAAAACCACCTAATATCATGTGGTCCCGGTAATATGTCGTATCGGAAATATGTCGGCCTGACGAAAATATGTCGGCTTGGAAATATGTCGGCTCAGCGAAAATATGTCGGCCCGAAAAAAAAAAATTCGGGGGCTCTGCCCCCTCTAACCCCCCTGCATGCAAAGAATATAACACATACCCAACATGTACCACTAGCAGAGACTGCGTGTCTTTGGAAAATAGTTGTGTACTACTATGGAAATATAGCTCCATAGCTAAGAGGGAGTATTGTTGTTTCAACATCAAGCAAAACTTCTCCAATATTGGGTTGTAGACCAAGGGAGATAGGATACATTTTTCACAAAGGTGCACTTAGGATAAATGGGCCTGGACGTAGTCCTTCCTTGATCATGACCAGGAATAATATGGACTCGAGGTGCTTGAAGTGCTTTCCACATGTCAGTTTGCATGAGGTCGACATTCACTCATAGGTGTGTGCATGTGGAGAAAGATCCTGGTGTGGTCTTTGTCCTAGTCATGGTGATTTGAAAAGGAATGATAAAGACTCAATATGATATATGATTTTACATGCAGACCCAAAGAGAGCCTAATCTTAGAGATAGTTAATTGTCTTAGAGAGAGAGTCCCATAAGGAGTTTCTCCTCAGTTAAGGTGGAAGAGAGATGTCTCCTAAGACTTACAGACAAGTTTCATGAGTCTAGGGTGAATTTTGTATACTTCAAAGACAAGAGTGAAATATTTCATAATGTTTCCCTCATTGAGAGGGAGTGTTGATGTTTGGACAAGATCGGTAAGACATTATCTAAAGATAATAATTAATAATATAATTATTATTGATTATTAAATATAATGTATAATAAGTAAATGATAATAATAAATAGTTATTGATTATTCAAGGGACACATATTTTCATGGATGGTCACCTTATGTTCCCTATATAAGGAACACTCATCATTGTAATAATATATTGATCATATCTTATATGAACAACAACAGAATGTTACAAGTGGAAAATCAAGAATTTGGCCATTGGCAGCCCCTGAAATTCAGGGATTTGTAAAGATGCGAAAATTCCCAAGAGGGAAAAGACCTAGGCACACGATTCTTTTGCATATATAGCATATGGGAGGAGGCACGATGCTGACTAGTATGCTGGAGGAAAATAATATCACTTGTTGTTATGAGCACTTCTTTCTGAGTGTGATCCAAGGAGAAGTTTTGTGATGGAAGGAGGACTATACCTAAGGAGGAGTTCTGGAGTTCGTCATCATGAGTTCATGGTCAGGCTAGGGGGTGAATGGAGCAAGTAAATTGGCTTCTCTGTTCTATGGTTGGGTCGAACTTGGTTGTTCCATTTATTGTATCGGTGTTTGGTTCATATATGTTCCTCTACTCTTCTTTGTTAAATTGTTGTTGATTAAATAGTTGGTAGTATACTATTTTCCTGGGTAGACATCCTATTGTTTTATGGTTGATAGAATGCATCTACTTATGTTTGTAGAATGATATGAATTTTCTTTGTTAGATAATTGCTAAGTAGGATAAAACGAATTAAAATATGAATCCTTGGATATTTGATTCTGTTAATGATTGAAAAAATGAAACTACTATTATATGTTGTAGGAAAATATTTATTTTGTTAATAAATGAAGTAATAAAACTATTGTTATTTGTTGTAGGAACATATTTGTTTTGTTAATGAATGAAGTAATAAGCTACAATATGTTATCTGTTATAGGAACATATTTATTTTGTTAATGAATGAAGAAATAGAGCTACTTTGTGTTGGTTATGCCACGTACATGGGGTATGCATATAAGAAAAAAATTAGAATCATTTCAGGGTTATTTTAACCTCTAACAGGCATGGGTACACATACATATAGATGTTCAGATTCTTGTAATATTAAACTATGAAAGTACTAACTTAAATTTTGGAAAACATATAAATATATATGTGTATACATATTTATATGGATTGGAACATGCGCCGCCATATTAATAACTAAGGGACATTCGAGTTTTATAAATATCAAAGCCAACCCAGAAGGGATGTAAAATAGAATTTCATATATGAATACATATTTCTATCCGATACAAAGTCTTGAGTTATCAAATATCTAATACACAAAAACAAATGATTGACTGTGACGTAACTTGAAATTTGAGTTTTCCATCTAAACTGGCTATACATTTGGAGGAAATAGTACAGTCTTGTTTCATTACAATAACGCAAAAGAAAAGGTTTGGAATGGTAAATACGTAAAGCATGTTCAAAGTATAGGGGTTTCCCTTATGCATTTTCTTTAAAAACTGAATATACAAATAACCAGTTGTTATAGGATGCTGGGAAAATTTCCCACGATAATTGTATTCTAGCACATAACCGTTTCATCGATAGAACTTGGATTAATATTTTTTTTTAGCATTGTAAATAGTACCTGAGTACCTTTTTCACAAGATGCTATCCTGAATCTGGAGACTTTAGACATTAACAATCCTGCAAGGAGACCAAGAAACGTTAATTGGTATTAAGATAGAAGTAAACAGAATTTCGAATGACAAACCTAGATTAATTACTAGGATAGATTCAATTCCAAAGAAATGTTACAGACATAATTTATAAATTCACTTAACTTGTGATTTGGGGCTTGTTGTTCCATCTACGTCATTGAAGGAATCATCCATAGACTAAAGGGGGAGAAGTGGACCAAGGCTCGTCGGATGGGTACCCTCACAACGAACAAGGATCCCATCATTAGATCACAGTAATCAAATATTTAACCATGAATGATAGTAGGAAAATAAAAGAATATTTTTTAACCATATTTTTCAAGAATGCACAAAACAAAACATGCTCCACAAACAAAAGTATACGAATTCAGGTCACGGATGATGCCACAAGATTGTGCCTTCAAAACTATAATAAAATGTAAATTACAGGTCACTAACCAAGAATAAAACAAGAACATAATGAATTAACTACCGGATTCAAAATGAAGAATAAACATAAATATTTTAAGAGTTATTAAGTTTTGGAATAATACTAAACAGTGGGAATTTAGGCGTTGTATCTATTGATGTACATACACGATTAGGGTAAACAGATAAATTTTGAATTGAAGCCAAACTATGCACAACAATAAATAAACCCTCACCACGACTATAGGAATGTGGTTGCGACTTCACGACTTTAAATCCGAGAATTCTAGGTCTCCATAGTAAGCCAAGAAGTCGATAACTGACAGACTTAATACTAAACCAAACTGAGTAAACAAGGAAAGAGTACAAACTATTTTTCTATAGCGAACACATAAGGGTCAACCTAGTTAAGGAGTAAGTTTAAATAACGAGAGTCGATACCTTTCCTTGACGGAAAAACCTTGCGAAAAGGATATGGGTCTTGCGAGAGAACCTTAAACATATAGTTTTTTTACAAGACTACTCGGCATTGATTTTTGTTAGGGGCCTTTACAATAGGGTTTAGTCAATGGTTTTACATCAATAGATATGCCACGAGAAACTCCCAAATTAAATTCCATGTTACACAACAAATAAATAATTGAGGGTATTTGTTGTTGACAGAACCCTAACACATCCGAGACTATCCCCAATTCAAACTGAAAACTGCCTGTGTAGAAGCCTTCACAAATTGATGGTTGTTGCAGAATGGAATGACTGCCTCATGGAGGATATAAATACACAAGCCATAACCAATATAAAACTTTTGTATCTACCCATGACAGGAGAGAAATATTACATAGAGTTAAAGACAAACGAAGTGGAGAATCTTCACTAGAAATCATAAAGAATAATAGTTGTAGAGATGAATAAAACCTCCTGAAATTACCACCCGAATACAGATAGCATAAGCATGTCGTGGACTTACCATGTGGTTGAATATCCTTTCTACATTCCATCGGGTAAATATCTCTAGGTCACCGGCCTCCCTTGCCGAGGAAAAACATAGAGTTAACACTGAAGCATCACGCAGAAGACTCACAATAGTCCTAGAAAACCTTACTGCACATGGTAATAGTGGAAGTACGAAGAATGCATGTGACCATGTGACGGGATGGAGGTGGCACAATTGTTTTGGACACGGCGTCTAGTGACAACCTCGGGATTACCTCTTGTAGGGCCTCCATTAATGGACTGGACAAAGGCCTTTAACTCAAGACCGAAAAAACCTTTTGAATTCATACTGAGTTAATGCGAGAGAGGACAACTCCTTTAAGGCACGATATGCAGTATTAACAAATCTGGTTTTATCGTTCAATTAAGGTATGACTAGCAGTATTTTATCGATAAACATTTCTCCAAAAACAAACTATGATAAGGATGTTCAGAAGTTTAAACACAACCAGTGTTCACAAGGCCTATGTTCGGCCAATTAAATTAGCGTATAACCACCGTTATGTTAGGCCTATAAATTTTATTGAGGTTACATGATTTAAGCTCGCATTCGTTTAAATTCTATATGACATGAACAATCTCTATTGTGTAGGGAGTTTTGTTTTTGTAATTTCGAATGGGGGTTTTCTTATGTACTCTAATATGAAGGTCTATGCATAAAAAAGGGTACAATACTAAGTTGGTGCTATGAATAAAATCAAAACACATATATGTTAGGAATATAATACTACTAGGGTTGAAGGTTTATAAAGTTCAATGTTTAAAATGTGAAAGGTTAATCATTGAATATATTCTTGAAATCCAGGAAGTTAGGATATAGAAAAGTCACCCTTGCCCTTCTATATAGAATTACTGTGTAGTATGAAGTAAGTCAAAGTTAGAATCTTTTGTTATGACAATTCATTGTTTTGATAACTAAAAATATAAATCTTGCAGAAGTTAATAACGATGATTATTACCTACTTATATTAACTATAAGGCTTCCAAAATAAGTTGTCCAAAGAGAAAAAAATTAATGTTCCTAAGAAACGTTTTTCTTTTATTTGGTAAACTTGGCTTACATTGTATATGGTATCAAAGAAAAGGTTACAACACTTGGACCTTAAACAGGGCCAAAAATATTTACTTAGCACATAAATTTTGTTTTATGAAAAAACTAAGAAAACAATTATTGTTACAAACATAAAAAAATTATTTCTCTTTTGATCATGGAAACATAGATGAAACAGAGATTAGACGCGAGGAAAATTCTGATAAAAGACCTCCTGAAGAATAGAGGCAGAAAGTGATGGAAGTTCACCTACCAAGGTTCTGGAAACTATGAGAAATCTCATTGTGGAACTGCAATTTTTCAAAGCACACAATGAGAAACTGAAAAAGGCACAACAAGAAAAGCATGAAATAAATGAAGTATTTATGCATAGCATAATAACAAAGAAGAGCCCAAAGGACAATAATGAGGAAGAAGAGGTCAGTAAAAGGACCTCCAAAAATTCTGGTCCCGAAGGAGAAAAAGGGGACAACTCTTCCGAAGGTAAAACAACAACGGGAAGAAGAAGGAAATAAGTGGACCATGTTGAGGGAGAGTTTAAGAAAATTAAATCATCCACCTTTAACGGGGAATACAGGACAAGATATGAGGCTGAAGCATGGTTACTAGACATAAAAAAATATTTCTAAATCTACAACTATTCCAACAGTATGAAGGTCAGAATGGCCATCTATAATCTGAAAGGAAAAGCTAGTATATGGTGGTAGGACCTAAAGTTGGCCAAGGGCCTAAAGAAAAAATAGATGGAGTGGTCATATTTTAAGAAATAATTTAAGAAACAATATTTATTTCAAATTTACTATGAAAGAAAAACCAAAATTTGTTATGAGCTACGACTTGGTCAAATGGCTATGGATGACCTGGTAAACAAATTCCTGGAATTATTAAGGTTTGTGCCTTATATCTAGGAGGAAAAAGTAAGAATCCAGTGGTTCCTAAACTGTTTACCACAGTCCTATAAGGACAAAATTCAATTTGACAACCCGAAGTCCTTAAGTGAAGTTTTCAGGAAGGCCTGAATGTGTTACGACCAATAAAAACATCAGTCAGCATTTCCCAAGGCTTGGAAAGACAAGAAACAAGACCGAATGAAACAACAGAAGAAGAGATATCAACCAACCCTTTTCCGAAACACAGTAATAACGATTTTCCAAGGAACGATTTTCACTCCAATAACTTGAAAACCCAAGGAGATGGTAAACCAGTCAATATGGGAACAAAGAAGTTTGGGGATAGCCCCAGAGAACCGTTAAAATTATGGGAATGTGGAGAACCTCACTTAAGGAGGAACTGTCAATGTTTCACTTCAACATCCATGACTACGCTTCACAAACTACAGGAAGCCTCTATGGTGGGAGATGTGGGCAAAAGTTTACATTGGATCAATGCAGTCGTGGATGGCCAACAAGCTAAACACCATTCCACTCTAGTGGAAGATGAAGGTAAATATAACAATACTCGTGTTTCTATTTTAATTGATCCAGGAGCTACGTTGAGTTATATTTCTCCTAGTGTAGTGGATTCAAATGAACTTGAGAAAAAGAGACATGCAAAATATTGGCTAGTACAACTAGCAACAAGAACAAAAAGAAAAGTATATGATTTTATTTCCAACTGTGAGTTCAGTTTAGGTGGTCAAAACATAAATATAAATATGAACATTCTGTCGTTAGGGTCTTATGACATAATTATCAGAATGGACTGGTTAGAAAGGCATAAAACAGTTTTAGATTGTTGTGAAAAAACACTCAAGTATAAAGACGAAAATGACATTGTTAGGACAGTTCAAGGCATACAAAAACCAATATCAGTTTGGAAGATTTCAGCAATGCAATTTAATAAGTGCATGAGAAACACTTGTCATATTTATGCTATCCAAGTGACAAATCTGTTGGGAAAAGAAAATAAACCTACCTTAGAGGATTTTTTTGTCTTCCATCATTTAGAGATGTGTTTGTTGATGAGATAGTTGAATTTCCCCCAAAGAAAGAGATATTATTTTCTATCGATCTATTGCCTGGTTCAACTCCTATATCTAAGGATCCCTACCGAATGAGTTTACCTGAATTAACAGAATTGAATATTCAACTACAACAATTGTTGGACAATAAATACATCTGGCCAAGTGTCTCACCATGGGGAGCACCAATCCTTTTTGTTAAAAACAAGGATAGAACTTAAATATTATGCATTGATTACAGAGAGATAAACAAGATGATGTTTAAGAACAAATACCCCTTACCTAGGATTAATGATCTACTCAATCATGTAGGTGGGGCAAAGATTTTTTCTGAATTGGATTTAAGATCTGGTTATCACTAGGTTTGAATAAAAAAGAGGATATAAGTAAAACAACATTCAAAACGAGATATGGACATTACAAATTTGTTGTTATACCATTTGGTCTCACTAACGTGCCAACAACTTTTATGTGTTTAATGAACAACATTTTTAGTTAGTACTTGGATAAGTTTGTCTTGGTATTTATTGATGATATCCTAGTGTATTCTAAAACAGATGAAGAACACAAAGAACATCTGAGGATAGTACTGCAAACTTTAAGAAAACACAAACTATATGCTAAATTCAACAAGTGTGACTTTTATCAAAAGAAAATACAGTACCTAGGACTTGTAATATCTAAAGAAGGCATTGCATTCGAACAAGACAAAATTAGGGCCATCATGGAATCGTCGATCCGTAATGACGTAGCAGACATGCGGTCATTCATGGTAATCACCATATATTACCACAGATTTATGGAGGGATTCTCCAAGATTTCTTACCCTATCACATCTTTACAAAAGAAGGGAACCAAATTTAATTGGTCACATAAATGTCAGGACAATTTTAATAAGTTAAAGGAATTGTTAAAAACCACACCCATTTTAAAGGTAGAAAACCTAGATAAAGACTTCATAGTCTGCGTGGATGTGAGTAAAGAATGTTTGGGAGGTGTGCTAACTCAATAAGGGAACATTATTTGTTATGAGTCCCAAAAACTAAAGGATCATGAGTGAAACTAATTCACTCATGAATTAGAGTTAGCAGCTAGGATCCATGCATTAAAGATGTTGCGACACTATATAATGGGCAAAAAAATTCTGTTATTGACTGATAACAATGGTGTGAAATTTTTGTTTAGCCAACCAGACCTTAACTCAAGGAAAGAAGCATGGGTGGCCTTTTTGAGTGAATTTGACTTTGAGGTAAGACACGTCAAGGGTAAGGAAAACAATGTGGTTGATGCTTTAAGTAGAAGAATTTATGGGTTGTTTGAAATGAACATTAGTAGGGCTGAAAATGACCTTGAGCAAAGAATAAAGGCTCCAAGTAATAATGATGAAATTACATTAAAACAGTAGAAGATTTATGAAATAATGCAAAAACTTTAGACAGAGCAGATCTGAGTTTGGACATAAATGGTCTACTAATATTTAAAAATAGATTATACATACCAGATTCTCTTGAATTAAAGTTAATAGTTCTGGACGAAGTACATAAGAAATCATGTTCTTGCCATCTTGGATACCAGAAAACGGTAAAACCACTAAGGAAGTTATTTTATTGTCCTAATATGAAAGGCGAAACAACATAATACTTATCTAAGTGCCAATATTGTCAACATGTGAAAGTTGAACACCAACACCCAACCAGCCTATTGTAGCCTCTACTAGTGCTAGAATGGAAATGGGAGACTATATCACTAGATTTTATCACAGGTTTTCCTAGAACTCAAAAACATAATGATTCAATTATGGTAGTAATTTATAAGATTAGTAAGTCTACACACTTTATTCCTATAAGGTCTACTTTTAAATCCATTAAAATCGTTGGAATATTCATGAAATAAATGTTTAGACAACATGGTATTCCTAAAATGGTGATTTCTAATAGAGACGTAAAATTCACATCTACATTTTGGAAAGAATTGTTTGCAGGGTTAAACACTAACTTGAATTTCATCACAAGATACTATCCACAAACTAATGGGAAGATCGAACAAACAAACCAAATCATGGAAGATATGCTAGGAATGTATGTAAGGAAAAAACCAAGTAAGTGGGAAGACTGCCTGCACTTGGTGGAATTTGCATACAACAATGGTTACCAAACATCAGCTAAGATGAGCCCATTCAAAGTACTGTATGACAGAAAGTGTACAACTCTGATTAGCTAGGATAACCCAATTGAAAGACTCATGGTGGGTCCATAAATTCTCCAAGAAATGGAGAGTACGGTAAGAAAACTATAACAAAATCTAAAAGAAGCACAGGACAAACAAAAAAGTTACGTCAACCTGAAAAGAAGACACCAGGAATTCCAAGTAGGATACCACGTTTATTTAAAAGTCAAAGCCAACAGAAGTTCACTAAAACTAAGAAACTGTTCCAAGTTGGTGCCCAGGTTTTGTGGGCCTTTCAAGCTCTTAGCTCAAATTGGACCCATGGCATAGCAACTTGCACTTCCTGCAAATCTAAAAATTCATAATGTATTTCATGTTTCTTTGTTTAAAAGTTATGTTCATGATCCTACTCACATGATCGATTGGAACATGGTGTAGGTGGAACTAGAAGGCATGTTCCAAGAAAAACCTTTGTGAATTATGTACAGGAGATAAATACAACTACGAAACAAGGTCGTCGCCCAGGTAAAAGTGCAATGGAAGCACTTTAGTCTTGAGGAAGCCACTTGGGAATTGAATGGAGATTTGCAAAAATCTCATATATCCCTATTCTGACAAAGGAACAAACAATGAGGATAGTGTTGCACTAAAGGGGGAAAGGATGTAACATCCCCAAAAATAAATTATCATTGAATTCTAAAAAATACAAAGGAATTTATTTGCGTTTTTGGTAAATTTGAAATTGGAAAATTATTGCCATTTATGGCAATTCTGAGTTTCAAATTTAGTTAATTGTAATTTAATTTTGTGACTATTGGGAAAAGATTTTATTTAACCAACCAACTCTTTGACTATGACACTTTTAAGAAAACTAATAATTTTATATTTATTGTTGATAGACAAATGGAACATCCAGGTTGAAATCAGCTGACCATGACTCCATGAGTGGGGAACATGTTGGAACTACCTAAAAGATGAATGTTACAAGTGGAAAATCAAGAATTTGGCCATTGGCAACCCCTGAAATTCATGTATTTGTAAAGCTATGAAAATTCCAAGAGGGAAAAGACCTAGGCACAAGATGATTTTGCATATATAGCATATCGGAGGAGGTAGGATGCTGCCTAGTATGCTGGAGGAAAATAACATCACTTGTTGTTATGAACACTTCTTTCTTAGTGTGAGGCAAGGAGAAGTTTTTGTAATAGAAGGAAGACTATATCTAAGGAGGAGTTCTAGATTTCGCCCTCATGGGTTCATGGTCAGGCTAGGGGGTGAATAGAGAAAATAGATTGGCTTCTCTGTTCTATGGTTGGGGGGAACTTTGTTGTTCCATTTGTTGTATCAACGTCTGGTTCAGATATGTTCCTCTACTATTCTCTAGTTAAATTGATGTTGATTAAATAGTTGGTAGTATACCTATTTCCTGCGTGGACATCCTATTGTTTTATGGCTGATAGAATGCATCTACTTATGTTAGTAGAATGATATGAATTGTCTTCATTAGATAATGGCTAAGTAGGATAAAATGAATTATAGGATGAATCCTTGGAGATTTGATTATGTTAATGACTGAAGTAATGAAACTACTATTATCTCTTGTAGGAACATATTTATTTTGTTAATGAATGAAGTAATAAAATTATTGTTATCTATTGTAGAAACATATTTATTTTGTTAATGAATGAAGTAATAAGATACGATGTCTTATATGTTATAGGAATAGATTTATTTTGTCAATGAATTTAGAAATAGAGCTATTGTGTGTTGGTTATGGCAGGTACATGGAATATGCCTATAAGAAAAAAAATAGAATCATTTCAAGGTTATTTTAACCTCTATTAGGCATGGGTACACATACATATAGATGTTGAGATTCTTGTAATATCAAACTGCAAAAGTACTAACATAAATTTTGGAAAACATATAAACATATATGGGTATACATATTTCTCTAGATCAAAACATGTGTAGCCATATAAATAACTAAGGGACGTTTGGGTTTTATAAATATCAAAGAAGGCACAGAAGGGATGTAAAATAGAATTTCATATATGAATACATATTGCTATCCGATATGGAGTCCTGAGTTATAAAATATCTAATACACATAAACAAATGATTGACTGTGACGTAACTTGAAATTTGAGTTTTCCATCTAAACTATCTATACATTTGGAGCAAATAGTACAGTCATGTTTCATTACAATAATGCAAAAGAAAAGGTTTGGAATGGTAAATACATAAAGAATGTTCATAGTCTGGGGTTTTCCCTTATGTCTTTTCTTTAAAATATGAATATACAAATAACCATCCATTATAGGAGCCTGGTACAATTTCCCACGATAACTATATTTTAGCACAGAACCGCTTGATGCGATAGAACCTGGTTTAATATTTTTTTTAGCTCTGTAAATAGAACCCGAGTACCTTTTTCATAGGACACTACCCTGAATATGGAGACTTCAGACATTAACATTCCTGCAAGGAGACCAAGAAACATTAATTAGTATTAAGATAGAAGTAAACAAAATTTTTAACGACGAACCTAGATTAATTACCAGGATAGATTCTATGACAAATAAATTTTACAGACGTAATTTATAACTTCGCGTATCTTGCGATTTGGGGCCTATTGTTCCATCTTTGTTTAAGAAGGAATCATTCAAAGACTGAAGGGGGACAAGTGGACCAAGGTTGGCCTGATGGGTACCCTCACAGCAAATAGGGGTCCCATCATTAGATTACAGTAATCAAATCTTTAACCATGAATGATAGTAGGAAAATAAAAGAATCTTTTTCAACAAGAGTTTTCAAGAATACATAGAATAAAACATGCTCCACAAACAAAAGTATACGAATTTGGGGCACAGATGATGCCACGAGATTTTTCCTTCACAACTATAATAAAATGTAAATTATAGGTCACTGACCAAGAATAAAACAAGAAGACAATGGATCAACTATCGGATTCCAAACAAAGAATAAACATAAATCTTTTAAGAGTTATTAAGTTCTGGAATAATACTACACAGTGGGAATTTAGACCTTGTATCTATGCATGTATCGGGGCGATTAGGGTAAATAAAGAAATTTTGAATTGAAGCCAAACCCTATACAACAATAAAGAAACCCTCACCACGACTACAGGAATCTGGTTGTGACTTCACGACTTTAAAGCCGAGAATACCAGGTCTCCACAATAAGCCAAGATTTTGATAACTTACAGACTTAATACTAAAATGAACAGAGTAAAAAATGAAAGAGTACAAACTATTTTTCTACAGTGAACATGGTAAGGGTCAACCCAATTGAAGAGTAAGTTTAAATAATGAGAGTCGAGACCTTGCCTTGACGGAAAAACCTCACGAAAAGGATATGGATCTTTCCAGAGAACTTTAAAAATATTGTTTATGTACATGACTACTCAGCATTGATTTCTTTTAGGGCCCTTTATAATAGGGTTTAATAACTGGTTTTACAACAATAGATATGCCACGAGAAACTTCTGAATTAAATTCCAGGTTACATAACAAATAAATAACTGAGGGTATTTGTTGCTGACAAAACCTTAACACATATGAGACTATCCCCGATTCAAACAGAAAATCGCCTGTGTATAATCCTTTACAAATTAATGGTTGTTGCATAATGGAATGGCTACCTCACAGAAGAGCTAAAGACACAAGCCATCACCACTGTAAAAATTTTGTATCTACCCATGACTTGAGAGAAATATTCCAGAGAGTCAAAGACTAATGAAGGGGAGAATCTTCACTAGAAATCGTAAAGAATAATAGGTTTAGAGATGACTAAAACCTCTCTAAATTACCACCCAAATACAGATAGCATAAGCGTGTCATGGAATTACCAGGTGGTCACATAGCCTTTCTGCATTCCACCGGGTAAATATCTCCAGGTCACCGTCCTCCCTCACCGAGGAAAAACATAGAGTTAACACCGAAGCATCACGCAAAAGACTCACAATAGTCCTAGAAACCCTTACTGCACAGAGTAATAGTGGAAGTACAAATAATGCAACTGACCATGTGACAGGATGGAGGTGGCACAATTGTATTGGACACAGGTTCTAGTGACAACCTTGGGATTACATCTCTCAGGGTCTCCATTAATGGACTAAACATAGGTCTTTAACTCAAGATTGAAAAAATATTTTGAATTCATACTAAGTTAATGTGAGAGAGGAAAAATCCTTTAAGGAATGATACGAAGGATTAACAAATCTATTTTTATCATTCAGTTAAGGTATGACTAATAGTACATTATCGATAAACTTTTCTCAAAAAACAAACTATGATGGGGATGTTTAGAAGATTAAACATGACCAGTGTTCACAAGGCCTACTGTTCGGCCAATTAAATTAGCGTATAACCATCGTTATGTTAGTCCTGTAACTTTTCATTAAGGTTACATTCTTTAAACTCGCATTTGTTTAAATCCTATATGACATGAAAAATGTCTATTGCATAGGGAGTTTTGTTTTTGTAATTTGGAATGGAGGGTTTTCTTATGTACTCTAATATGAAGGTCTAGGAATAGAAAAGGGTATAAGACTAAGAATGTCCTATGTATAAAATCAAAACGCATATATGGTAGGACTATAATACTAGTAGGGTTGAAGGTTTATGAAGGTCAATGTTTAAAATGTGAAAGGTTAATCATTGTAGATATGCTTGAAATCCGGTAAGTTAGGGTATAGCAAAGCCACCCTTTCCCTTCTATATAGAATTATTGTGCAGTATGAAGTAAGTTAGAGTTAGAATATTTTGTGATGAAAGTTCATTGTTTTGATAACTGGAAATATAAATCTTGTAGAAGTTAATAATGATGATGATTACCTACTTATATTAACTATAAGGCTTCCAGAATAAGTTGTCCAAAGAGAAAAAAAATTAATGTTCTTGTTGTAACAAATTTCGGAAATGGCTCTACTCGGTATTTTTATCCCAAGCACCAATGTGATTCCTTGATATAAGGGCTGATATAATGGCAATGCAGCTCATGGCACACTCTATGGGTGTTGTGTGGAATTGCGCTCTACAGACCCGCAGATCATACTTGTAGATATGGCGAATCTTATGATCATGGAAATATGAATAATTCGCCTCCAATCACAGCCTATTATGTTTCTATTTTTATTTAACCACCAGATGAATAGACATGATAATATAATTCCATATATCATATCAGTTTTTTATGTTTGAATTTTACGAAGTTCTTTGTTGTTGATGTTGAAGCTATCGATCACGATATTGGCCTTTGCATTGATTGGAGGTGCTGCTGGTCAGCAAATTAAAGGAGGCTCAGGTGGCTCACTAGTAATTAATTGTCATGGACAAGCAGTTGGGCTAAATGATGGAAGCAACACTAACACTTCTTCTGCCTCCTATCTTCCACTGGATCGAGTGGTAAGAACATTGAAAATTTTACAGAAGTGCAACAATACTACTTTCCATATTCCTCGAGGAACACTCCGAATGACCCTCGTCCACAAGGGATTTGATAAGGCATGTCAGTTAAGGCTTCAAGGAAAGACTGAACAATTTATAAGACAGGCTTTTTCTTTCGAGACGAGAATTCCTGTCATAAAATCTGTGGTGCCTGAAGGACCTACTGACAAGATGCATTTAGAGCCCGAGGATATACTTGTTCATGTGAATTGTGAGTTGGTAACACAACCCTTGGAGTTGGAGATTTTATATCTAAGTTACCTAGGTGGCGAACGTGTTCCGATGGAGTTTGGGACACATGAAGATGGCCACCCAAGTACGTCTGTTCTTCTCACTGATTGAATGGTATTATCAGGTGGACAAATTAATTAGCTGACAAGGGCATCAAGCATTTTTCTAGATGGAAGAATATGTCAGGTTTTCTCAAACAAATCCACTTCAAATCAGAGACTTGTCTCCATATCAAGAAACAACTAGACCAAACTCCACAGGGAAGTAATCTTGAATTGATAAGAGCATTGTCAGTGACCGATGACAGAGATTTTCTTTTACATAAACATACATAACAGGTGAAAGTTGATGCTTTGAGAGGATTAAAATTGGTTCTGCTGTTAATCTCAAGGATCGAAATTGATGAAATGGAGATTTCGATTATGAAAGTAATCTATACCAAAATGTGCAATAATCAATATGAGTTCGAGGTGGTTTGGATGCCCATTGTAAATTTAGATGATGGTGCTACATGTGATTCATATGTGAGAGCTACATCATATATGCCATGGTTAACAATTGATGATCCCTGGTCAATGGAACCAGGGGTATTAGAATTGGTTGAACAAGATTGGAACTTCGACCATGACATCTCATGTATACTGGTAGCGGTTGATGAGAAATTAAGAATTAGCAACAAACATGCAATGGAAATGGTGTGGATGTCGGGGGTCGAAGCATATCCATTTGCTGGAGATACCTGGGACATACTCTTGGAGGCATAATGGGAGCAGTTAACGGAAAAAAATCAAGCCTAGAATTCCTCTTTGAACTATCTGGACAGTTCAAGCACGGTGGTGAAGGAGGCCATGCTTCATGGGCGAATGGTCTGGTTGTGTGGCGGAGACCCTCTGGATATTCCAGTTTTCACACACATGTTTTGTAGTGGGTTGAGAGAATTGGATATCTGCAACATCCAAATCATATACATAGGGGGGGCATATTTTCCATCGTCAATTGAATTAATGAACACCCAAGAGACAATATTCCGTGAGAATAACAGGCAAAATGAATCTGGTTGTGCGTGTCCATTTCAAGATCAAGGGGGCGCACTCTATTTTTGAGGAAGGTTGGTGGAGCTTTGCAAGGAGCCATTACTACTCGTTGTGATGTCGTGGCACATTCTGCAGCATCAGGTCAGTATGGAATGCAGAATTGATGATGCGCAGAAGATTAGTTTCCTTAGCCTTCACTGAGACACGAAAGCAACACAGGGACACATGTACCTGAACTTGAACATTTGTACAGGTTGCCTAGTTGTCCATTTATATTAATGGCATCTGAAACGTTCCGGACAGCTCCTGTAATTGTTGCTTGGTTTACAACATCGATAGGATTCTTATTCCACCATTCTCCTGTTAATCCAAACAGGGTGAAATATTTCAATCGGATGTAGACATAAATTGATACAACCACAATAGAATATTTCTCTTGAAGAACACAAAATATAGATTAGCTGCAGTGTAACAAGAAGAATGTGAATCTGGCGATGGGGTCTGGTAAATGTATACGGATAAGTGGTGCCCAAACGCAGCAAGATGATCACGACTCCATAGACAGAAGAATGTCACTTAGCCAACTGCAGTCCAGAGAATTGGCATTATATTGACCTCAACATGAGTGGTGTTAGTAGCATAGACACGGGAGGAATCAGCATGCTCGAAGAGCTCAAAATCGAGGACTTGAGGACTTGAGCTGGCATTCGCCAATCCAGGACGAGAGTTTGATAGAGAAACTACACAAGTCCAAATTTAAACAACTGGTTGATCCGAAATGGATGTTTCTCACAGTGGGCGAGGACGTTAATGTATGTAGCTCCCTCCTTCATGATCTAACATTCAACTTGACAATAAGCAACCAGGTGTGGACGATTTAGAATTGTGGCCTAAAGAGTGAAAGCTACAGGAAATCACATGTTTCCAACTTCTACCTGCCTTGGTTCCACGTCGAAATATCTGTGCTCACCTTGTCAAACTGGATCCATGGAAAGAACTATCAAAAGCCTTTGCAAATGAAAGGGACCTATCTCAATTACCAGCATGTATTCAATGGTCACTTGCAGAGACTCTTTGTCGCCCTGCTTGAGGTATGGGTGGACCAGATGCCATTTACCAGTATGTGAGGAATCTCATGGGGAAAATCACTATTTGGGTCTAGAACAGAAGAGTCGAAGGGACAACCACGCGACTGGAGAAAGACTTCGGTGTTATCAAGTAGAGCTACAAATTCCTCGAAGCTCATTATCACATTCTCTTGGAAGAGAACAGAAAACTCTGATCTGAAGTCAGAATATTAATTAAAATTTAGTGTTTGTTTTCTTCTTCTAATGTGAAATTTGTTATCAGAAATGCCATGTACTAATTTCATATCCCATTTTCCTCCGTTGGCACCATCATTGAGTAGATCTAGATATCGAGCAGAGGAAAATGAAGCGACAGTCCACCTGGAGTGATCAGTCCTAGGCATTGGTGGGAAGCCTTCTCAGATTTTTGGAGGTTTCAAAACAAAATCAAACGCAAAAATTTATCCCAGCTAAAAGTACTCCACTTAGTAACGGTTCAGAGCAGCTGGCGGTCACGAATTCCATGAAGGCGAACCATTTCATATTCCCGGAACACAAAGAGTTCTAGATTTCTCTTTTAAAAAAGACTGATGTATCTAAAAGAGGAGGGGGGGTGCATGAGTGTTGTGCTGAGGGAAAACCTCTTTGAAGAGGGGTTCCATTGTATGGATGAGTTATTTTGTAAACTAGAATGAGATAATAAAGATGATTTTTTGCTTCAGACTGTGAGATTCATCATGGTCGATTCCTTCAACATGTTTTCCTCTTTTTCAACTGTGTTAAATTAGTTTGGAATTCATTTGATATGCTTCTTACTCACAGTTGATGTGTTATCATTTGCATAATGTTATTTCTTCCTTATTTTTCCACAACTGTGTTTCATTTCATTTTCTTCTCACTAATGTGCTTCGTTATACTTTAGTACGACCACTACTATAATGAATGGATTATGGTTTTCTGTATTTGTTTATTGTCTTTCCTCTGCACCAGCTATCAGCAGGTTTAAGACCAATCTACATTTATGGAATTCTTCATATATTCTCTGCCACATCGGCCTTTCCTTTTTCTTTCCGCTACCGCATCATGACAATCAAAACACTGAAAGATAGACTTACTTTGCCTCACTTTCCGCAAGTTAAATGTTTTCTGCTATTGTCTCCTTTCTTCAGTTTTCATTTGACTCCATGCCCAATGGACCACTTCCCTAGTTTAACCCCCAAACTCTGAAAATCCAAGACCATCATTTACCCATAAATCTGCCCACCTTTTTCACGCTTATTCAAAATCATATTGTGACATTTTTCGAGAGATCCCTCTTGGGTTGGAGGAGGGCAGCTTCCAATCCAAAGTGGTTTGAGGTTGCCTCGGGATTGATTTGCTGCAACCCATTTCAGTTTCGAGTGTCAACATTTTGGTGCCATTGCCGGGGATTTTCAAAGTTGATATCTATCCCTGGGAGAACGACATTGTCATAGTCCTAAGGCTTGGTTGAGTAGCGAGTCATAGGAAAATATTGGTTGCACATGCTCTAGTGACTCCATTAAAAGTTTCTGATGGTGATTTCACTGGTAGGAGAACTCAAAATTATATCTTTCATGCTATGTCGCCCAATGGATGGAGGCACCTCGTCTACTGTTCTTGGCACTTTACAAGAAAGTACCATCCCTAGAGGGAGCCGATGTTGTAACAGATTTCGGAAATGGCTCTAATCAGTATTTTTATCCCAAGCACCAATGGGATTCCTTGATATAAGGGCTGATATAATGGCAATGCAGCTCATGGCACGCTCTATGGGTATTGTGTGGAAATGTGCTCTATAGACCCGCAAATC
Organism: Picea engelmannii; assembly: GCA_009831015.1. Taxonomy (NCBI): domain Eukaryota; kingdom Viridiplantae; phylum Streptophyta; class Pinopsida; order Pinales; family Pinaceae; genus Picea; species Picea engelmannii. The sequence continues at coordinate 395,771 of ML778118.1, read as the reverse complement.
ATACTTGTAGATATGGAGAATCTTATGATCATGGAAATATGAATAATTCGCCTCCAATCACAGCCTATTATGTTTCTATTTTTATTTAACTACCAGATGAATAGACATGATAATATAATTCCATATATCATATCGGGTTTTTATGTTTGAATTTTATGAAGTTCTTTGTTGTTGATGCTGAAGCTATCGATCACGATATTGGCCTTTGCATTGATTGGAGGTGCTACTGGTCAGAAAATTAAAGGAGGCTCAGGTGGCTCACCAGTAATTAATTGTCATGGACAAGCAGTTGGGCTAAATGTTGGCAGCAACACTAACACTTATTCTGCCTCCTATCTTCCACTGGATCGAGTGGTAAGAACATTGAAAATTTTATAGAAGTGCAATAGTACTATTTTCCATATTCCTTGAGGAACACTCTGGATGACCCTCGTCCACAAGGGATTTGATAAGGCACGTCGGTTAAGGCTTCAAGGCAAGACTGAACAATTTCTGAGACAGGCTTTTTCTGCCGAGACGGGAATTCTTGTCATAAAATCCATGGTGCCTGAAGGACCTACTGACAAGATGCATTTAGAGCCCGAGGATATACTTGTTCGTGTGAATTGTGAGGTTGTGACACAATCCTTGGAGTCAGAGATTTTATATCTAAGTTACCTAGGTGGCGAACGCGTTCCGCTGGAGTTTGGGACACATGAAGATGGCCACCCAAGTACGTATGTTCTTGTCATTGATTGAATGGTATTATCAGGTGGATAAATTAATTAGCTGACAAGGGCATCAAGCATTTTTCTAGATGGAAGAATATGTCAGGTTTTCTCAAACAAATCCACTTCAAATCAAAGACTTGTCTCCATATCAAGAAACAGCTAGGCCAAACTCCACAGGGAAGTAATCTTGAATTGCTAAGAGAATTGTTGGTGACCGATGGCAAAGATTTTCTTTTACATAAACATACAAAACAGGTGAAAGTTGATGCTTTGAGAGGATTAAAATTGGTTCTTCTCTTAATCTCAAGGATCGAAATTGATGAAATGGAGATTTCGATTTTGAAAGAAATCTATACCAAAATGCGCAATAATCAATATGAGTTCGAGGTGGTTTGGATGCCCATTGTAAATTTAGATGATGGTGCTACATGGGGTTCAGACTTGAGAGATGCATCATCTATGCTGTGTTTAACAGTTGATGATCCCTGGTCAATGGAACCAGGGGTATTAGAATTGGTTAAATAATATTGGAATTTCGACCATGACATCTCATGTATACTGGTAGTGGTTGACGAGAAAGGAAGAATTAGCAACAAAGATGCAATGGAAATAATGTGGAGGTGGGGGGTCGAAGCATATCCATTTGCTGGAGATACCTAGGACATCCTCTTTGAGGCAGAATGGGAGCAGTTAATGAAAAAAAATCAAGCCTAGAATTCCTCTTTGAAAGATCTGGACAGTTCAAGCATGGTGGTGAAGGAGGCCGCACTTCATGGGCGAATGGTCTGGTTGTATGGTGGAGACCCTCTGGATATTCCAGTTTTCACACACACATTATGTAGTGGGTTGAGAGAATTGGATATATGCAAGATCCAAATCATATACATAGGTGGGCCATCTTTTCCATCGTCAATTGAATTAATGAACACCCAAGAGACAATATTCCATGAGAATAAGAGGCAAAACGAATCTGGCTGTTGTTGGTCACTATAATTGATTAATTAATTTTAAACAACCAAGTTAAACATAAATTATCAACCCAGGGAAGTCTTTTGTTTCAAAGATAACCACGCACAATATATGCTCAATTCCAAAAGAAACTTAGTGTTGTAGTAAAGAAATTTATACTAATTATACTTACTTGAATGAACCGAAGCTCTGAATTAAATCACAGGAAAGTAACCTCCCTATTGCAATTCCTTAAAGATCAATCTAAGAATCCTGGATTACATTAAAATAACACTTGCAATGGGAAAGAACAACTATTCTGCAATCAGAGAACATGACACTTACTCTCAAACAGAGACTTCAGCATTAACACTCTTTTCATGAAATCAATAATGCAGAAAATAATTAACTCTATCTAACAGAAAACAAAGCCACCTAGTTCCTTTATTTCTAAGCAGGAGCCTTGAGCCTTACTTCCGTTTTAGCACACTTGTGAGGTTGAGGTTTTCAGAGAATAGGGCAGTCTGATTCCTTCCTTTCTGAGCAGGGATCCCTAACCCAGTTTCTGGCTAACACCAATGAAAGTCTATAGAGAATAGGATGTTTTGGTTCTTTCCTTTCTGAGTAGGAACCCTTAACCCAATCCATGGCTAACACACTTGCAGAGGTAAATGAAATCTACAGAAGACAAGGCGTTGTGATTCCTTCTTGTCTGAGCAGGAACACTTTAACCAAATCTCTGGCTAGCACACTTGTAGAGGTAAATGAAATCTACAGAAGACAAGGCATTGTGATTCCTTCCTATCTGAGCAGGAACCCCTTAACCAAATCTCTAGCTAGCACACTGGCAGAGGTAAATGAAATCTACAGAAGTCGAGGTAATTGGATTCCTTCCTGTCTGAGCAGGAACCTTTTAACCCAACTTCTGGCTAGCACACTTGCAGCAGTAAATGAATTCTACAGAGGGTATGATGTTCTGATTCCTTTTTGTCTGAGTAGGAACCTTTAACCAATTCTATGCTAGCCTCAGAAAATCATCACACAAGATTGCTAATAAAAAGAATTACAAATTCCATTCAATAACTAAGACAGAGTCAATAGTGTTTCAGCAAAGCGGAATCTATTAAAAATAGTGTTTCAGCAAGCGACAGTTAAACAAAACATGAACAAAAATTATACTAACACACTTCTAACTAGTGGGTGAATCTTGTGATGAAGGTGGGCCCTCCCTTCTCACAAGATTCCCCTGAACGAAGAGCTAGAGAAGGATACTCAAAGAAGTCTTATATTCATCTGTTGAAATATCACATTACAAATTGAAAGAATAGAATACGTCCCGCTTCTCTGGAGTCGCTTCAATACATCAAAACTTGGATATCTCGAATGGTGATTTCCTCCAATTTAAAGAGGAAATACCTTTGATACAATCATTACAATGCATATCTGAATCCTATCCTAAGTCAGATCTTCTTTCTAAATCAGCATAGGATGTCCTAGTCTCACGCAACCGAATGTTATTACAGGAACTGAACGAGATATTGTTATTACGGCTGGTGTAACAACTTCTTCTTCATTGTTGTTGATGTTGTTTCAGCATCGCAATTCGCGGGTTGTTTCAGCCATGTGAATTGCGCTCTGACTGTGTTGACCGCTGACTGTGGCGGCTTCGTTGTGTTTCAGCATCGTCTGTTCTGGCGGTTTCTCTGTGTTTCAGCATCTGCAACTCTGGACTGTGTACTAGCTCCGTGTTTCAGCATCTTGCGACCTCGGACTGTGTAGTAGCTCCGTGTTTCAACATTAGTTCTGTGTTTCAGCAACGGCGGCCTTGGACAGTTCTGTGTTTTAGCAATAGGCCTTGAATGCAAATCTGCAGCTTTGAACACTTATGCATTTCTAATCAATGGTTAAGTACAAGAGTGATGTAAAATATTATGCAAAACAGATTAAACATATAGTAATGAGAAAGGACGTTGTATACCTTTGAGATGATCAGATAAAGTGATAATATGAGTCTAAATGTAGGTGATCAAGAGTATAATGGTGGCAAAAAGTATAG
>ML778118.1:364793-383250 GCA_009831015.1 Picea engelmannii | reverse complement strand
GGTTGTTGTCCTCTCCAATTTTGATTCCACTGATTCTTATATGGCTATTGTTGTTGTGGAGGCCAAGGGGTCCAAGTTGAGGGATCAACAAAGGGTGGGTTATTTTGCTGCATGGGTGGGTAAGTTTGCTGCATGGATGGGTAAGTTTGTTGTATGGGTGGGTACGTTTGTTGCATGGATGGGTAGTTAATTTGATTAGTGTACTACATTTGATTGTAGGGGTAACTCATTTGATTGAAAGAAGAATAACGATTAGAAGATGAAAATGGCATGTTAGAGTTCATACCTTGTCCTCGCGGTTGTCATTGCCTCCTCTGTGTCATCAGATAGACAGCTTTAGCTTATTCATCCATTGGTTGCAATGATGCTTTAATCCCTGGTAAAGATGGACAATTTTGGGTATCATGATCTTTGTCACAAATAGTGCAGATAGGTTTCTTGTCCAGTGGACATTCTCTTTTTGGGTGCGTATCTCTGCATTGAGGAAAAAGGATAGACAAGGTTGCTTCTGCTTCTGCTTGATTTTTCTTAATCTGCAGGGTATCCATTTGTGAGGCAAATGAGCTTATCATTTCTATTTTAAAATATTCAAGTAGATTACCTATCTCGGCTCTTGTTGCTCCCCCACTCGCTGATTTCTGGACTCTTGAAAATGTAGTGTCCCTGTTGTTCAATCTGTTTCTTGCAGCTCCCCTTGAAAATCTTTTTCATAAATTGACAATTTCATCATATGATTCCTTGGATATGTCCCCTTTCCCAAGCATGTTTAGCATATCCAGAGAGTCATCCCTTACCCCTTTTAATAGAATAGTTTTGAGGATATCCTTACTTACATTGGGATGACTGGATCTTTGCAGATTGTATTGAAGCCTTTCTACAAAGTCTTCTAGATTCTCGTCTTCTTTCTACATCATTTTAAATAGCTCCTCCATTTTTTCTCTCATTCTGCAGTAATCCTGGTACTTGTTCAGAAATTTCTGCTTCATCTGGTCCCAAGTTGTGATCACATGGCCTCCAAGGCTCATAAACCATCTTAGTGCATTCCCTTTTAGTGTTGTTGAAAATAACTTCAGTTTCTGAGCATTAGAAACATAATCATAACTTCTACATAGTATATCAAATTCAAACAGAAATTCATCAAGATCCTCTGAAGATAACCCATGAAAATTTGGGAATGCTGAGAGTGGGATGTTTTTCATGGGGGCTGCTCCTCTAGGGAGCTCACCAATAGGAAATCCTGATGTAGAAAAAGAATTTTCATCTTTTACCTCTCCTTCAGGATCTACCAGTTCTTCATGTTGCAATCGCTCATTGAAATCATCCATGTATCCCTCTATCTGTTCTCCTGCTGCACTTGCTCTGTCCTCAATGTCTCCTACTGGCTTCTGGACTGTCTCTGGGCTCCAAAATTCTTTCCCTGTTCCAAAAAATGCTCGAAATGAGGGCTAGGAATTCTGTGTTTGAAGATTTGGTCGTTGGGAAGCAGATTCAGACTTGGATGTAATATCGTCAATGAAAGTATTTCTTCCTCCTTTTCCTTTTCCCTTGCCACCTATAGGGTTAGTGTCTTTGGGGTCTTTCATGCATTCTTTTTATCTAAAGAAAAGAAATCACAAGTGCTTTTGAAATCTATAGCTATCTTCCCCGACAACGACGCCAAAATGTTGGTTACTATAATTGCTTAATTAATTTTAAACAACCAAGTGAAACATAAAATATCAACCTAGGGAAGTCTTTTGTTTCAAAGATAACCACGCATAATATATGCTCAATTCCAAAAGCAACTTAGTGTTGTAGTAAAGAAATTTATACTAATTATACTTGCTTGAATGAACCGAAGCTCTGAATTAAATCACAGGAAAGTAACCTCCCTATTGCAATTCCTTAAAGATCAATCTAAGAATCCTGGATTACATTAAAATAACACTTTCAATGGGAAAGAACAACTATTCTACAATCAGAGAACAGGACCCTTACTCTCAAATAGAGACTTCAGCATTAACACTCTTTTCATGAAATCAATAATGCAGAAAACAATTAACTCTATCTAACAGAAAACAAAGCCACCTAGTTCCTTTCTTTCTAAGAAGGAGCCTTGAGCCTTACTTATGTTTTAGCACACTTGTGAGGTTGAGGTTTTCAGAGAACAGGGCAGTCTAATTCCTTCCTTTCTGAGCAGGGATCCCTAACCTAGTTTCTGGCTAACACCAATGAAAGTCTACAGAGAATAGGATGTTTTGGTTCTTTCCTTTCTGAGTAGGAACCCTTAACCCAATCCCTGGCTAACACACTTGCAGAGGTAAATGAAATCTACAGAAGACAAGGCATTGTGATTCCTTCCTGTCTGAGCAGGAACACTTTAACCAAATCTCTGGCTAGCACACTTGCAGAGGTAAATGAAATCTACAGAAGACAAGGCGTTGTGATTCCTTCCTGTCTGAGCAGGAACCCCTTAACCAAATCTCTGGCTAGCACACTGGCAGAGGTAAATGAAATCTATAGAAGTTGAGGTAATTGGATTCCTTCCTGTCTGAGCAGGAACCTTTTAACTGAACTTCTGGCTAGCACACTTGCAGCAGTAAATGAATTCTACAGAGGGTATAATGTTCCGATTCCTTTCTGTCTGAGTAGGAACCTTTAACCAATTCTCTGCTAGCCTCAGAAAATCATCACACAAGATTGCTGATAAAAAGAATTACAAATTCCATTCAATAACTAAGACAGAGTCAGTAGTGTTTTAGCAAAGCAGAATCTATTAAAAACAGTGTTTCAGCAAGCGACAGTTAAACAAAACATGAACATAAATTATACTAACACACTTCTAACTAATGGGTGAATCTTGTGATGAAGGTGGGCCCTCCCTTCTCACAAGATTCCCCTGAACGAAGAGCTAGAGAAGGATACTCAAAGAAGTCTTATATTCATCTGTTGAAATATCACATTACAAATTGAAAGAATAGAATACGTCCCGCTTCTCTGGAGTCACATCAATACATCAAAACTTGGATATCTCGAATGGTGATTTCCTCTGATTTAAAGAGGAAATTCCTTCAATACAATCATTACAATGCATATCTGAATCCTATCCTAAGTCGAATCTTCTTTCTAAATCAGCATAGGATGTCCTAGTCTCACGCAACCGAATGCTATTACAGGAACTGAACGAGCTATTACTGTTACAGCTGGTGTAACAACTTCTTCTTCATCGTTGCTGATGCTGTTTCAGCATCGCAATTCGTGGGTTGTTTCAGCCACATGAATTGCACTCTGACTGTGTTGACCGCTGACTGTGGCGGTTTCCTTGTGTTTCATCATCGTCGGTTCTGGCAGTTTCTCTGTGTTTCAGCATCTGCAACTCTGGACTATGTACTAGCTTCGTGTTTCAACATCTTGCGACCTCGGACTGTGTAGCAGCTCCGTGTTTCAGTATCAGTTCTGTGTTTCAGCAATGGCGACCTTGGACAGTTCTGTGTTTCAGCAATAGGCCTTGAATGCAAATCCGCATCTTTGGACACTTATGCATTTCTAATCAATGGTTAAGTACGAGAGTGATGTAAAATATTATGCAAAACAGATTAAACATATAGTAATGAGAAAGGACGTTGTATACCTTTGAGATGATCAGATAAAGTGATAATATGAGTCTAAATGTAGGTGATCAAGAGTATAATGGTGGCAAAAAGTATAGGCAAAAAGGTACATTGTGTGGTCCTAACAGCTGTGCGTGTCCGTTTCAAGAGCAAGGGGGTGCACTCTATTTTTTCCGAAGGTTGGTGGAGCTTTGCGAGGAGCCGTTACTACTCATTGTGATGTCGTGGCACATTCTGCAGCATCAGGTCAGTATGGAATGTAGCATTGATGACGCGCAAAAGATTAGTTTCCTCAGCCTTCATTGAGATGGGAAAGCAACGCAGGGACAAATGTATCTGAACTTGAACATTTGTATAGGTCGCCTGGTTGTCCATTTATAGTAATGGCATCTGAAACGTTCGGGGAAACTCCTGTAATTGTTGCTTGGTTTACAACATCGATAGGATTCTTATTCCTCCATTCTCTTGTTAATCCAAACAGGGTGAAATATTTCAATCGCATGTAGACATAAATTGATACAAGCACAATAGAATATTTCTCTTGATGAACACAAAATATAGATTAGCTGCAGTGTAACAAGAAGAATGTGAATCTGGTGATGGGGTCTGGTAAATGTATACATATAAGTGGTGCCCAGACGCGGCAAGATGATCACGGCTCCATAGACAGAAGAATGTCACTTAGTCGACTGCAGTCCAGAGAATTCGCATTATATCGACATCAACATGAGTGGTGTTAGTAGCATAGACACAGGAGGAATCAACATGTTCGAAGAGCTCAAATTGACACTGCAAAACCCAGGACTTGAGCTAGCATTCGCCAATCCAGGACGAGAGTTTGATAGAGAAACTACACAAGTCCAAATTTAAACAACTGGTTCATCCAAAATGGATGTTTCTCATAGTGGGCGAGGCCATTAATGTCTATAGCTCCCTCCTCCATGATCTAACATTCAAATTGACAATAAGAAACCAGGTGTGGACGATTTAGAATTGTGGCATGAAGAGTGAAAGCTACAGGAAATCACATGTTTCTAGCTTCTACGTGCCTTGGTTCCATGTCGAAATATATGTGCTCACCTTGTCACACCGGATCCATGGAAAGAACTATCAAAAGCCTTTGCAAATGAAAGGGACCTGTTTCAATTACCAACATGTCTTCAATGGTCACTTGTAGAGACTCTTTGTCGCCCTGCTTGGGGTATGGGTGGACCAGATGCCATTTACCAATATGTGAGGAATCTCATAGTGAAAATCGCTATTTGGGTCTAGAACAGAAGAGCCGAAGGGACAACCACGCGACTGGAGAAAGACTTCGGTGTTGTCAAGTAGAGCTACGAATTCCTCAAAGCTCATTATCACATTCTCTTGGAAGAGAACAGAAAACTCCGATCTGAAGTCAGAATATTAATTCAAATTTAGTGTTTGTTTTCTTCTTTTGATGTGAAATTTGTTATCAGAAATGCCATGTACTAATTTCATATCCCATTTCCCTCCGTTGGCACCATCATTGAGTAGATCCAGATATCGAGCAGAGGAAAATGAAGTGACATTCCACTTGGAGTGATCGGTCCTAGGCATTGGTGGGAAGCCTTCTCATATTTTTGGAGGTTTCAAAACAAAATCAAACACAAAAATTTATCCCAGATGAAAGTACTCCACTTAGTAATGGTTCAGAGCAGGTAGTGGTCATGAATTCCATGAAGGCGAACCGTTTCATATTCCCGGAACACAAAGAGTTCTAGATTTCTCTTTTAAAAAAGACTGATGTATGTAACAGAGGAGGGGGGGCACATGAGTGTAGCATTGAGGGAAAACCTCTTTGAGGAGGGGTTCCATTGTATGGTTGAGTTATTTTGTAAACCAGAATGAGATAATAAAGATGATTTTTTGTTTCAGACTGTGAGATTCATCATGATCGATTTCTTCAACATGTTTTCCTCTTTTTCAGCTGTGTTAAATTAGTTTGGAATTCATTTGATATGATCCTTACTCATAGTTGATGTGTTATCATTTGCATAATGTTATTTCTTCCTTATTTCTCCACAACTGCGTTTCATTTTGTTTTCTTCTCACTGATGTGCTTCGTTATACTTTAGTACGACCACTACTATAACTAATGGATTATTGTTTTTTGTATTTGTTTATTGTCTTTCCTCTACACCAGCTATCAGTGGGTGTAAGACCACTCTACATTTTCAGAATTCTGCATATATTCTCTGCTACATCGACCTTTCCTTTTCCTTTCCACTACCACATCATGACAATCAAAGCGCTGAAAGATAGACTTACTTTTCCTCACTTTTCGCAAGTTAAATGTTTTCTGCTATTGTCTCCTTTCTTCGGTTTTCATTTGACTCCATGTCCAATGGACCATTTCCCTAGTTTAACCTCCAAACTCTAAAAATCCAAGACCATCATTTACCCATAAATCTGCCCACCTTTTTCACGCTTATTCCAAATCATATTGTGACATTTTTCGAGAGATCCCTCTTGGGTTGGAGGAGGGCAGCTTCCAATCCAAAGTGGTTCGAGGTTGCCTCTGGGTTGATTTGTTGCAACCCATTTCAGTTTCAAGTATCAACATTTTGGCACCGTTGCCGGGCATTTTTGAAGTCGATATCTATCCCTGGGAGAACGACATTGTCATAGTCCTAAGGCTTGGTTGAGCATTTGGTCATAGGAAAATATTGGTTGCACATGCTTTGGTGACTCCATTAAAAGTTTTTGATGGTGATTTCACTCACAGGAGAACTCAGAATTATAGCTTTCACGCTAGGTCGCCCAATGGATGGAGGCACCTCGTCTACTGTTCTTAGCACTTTATGAGAAAGTACCATCCCTAGAGGGAGCCAATCTTGTAACAGATTTCGGAAATGACTCTACTCAGTATTTTTATCCCAAGCACCAATGGGATTCCTTGATATAAGGGATGATATAATGGCAATGCAGCTCATGGCACGCTCTATGGGTGTTGTGTGGAATTGCGCTCTACGGACCCGAAGATCATACTTGTAGATATAGCGAATCCTTTGATCATGGAGATATGAATAATTTGCCTCCAATCACAGCCTATTACGTTTCTATTTTTATTTAACCACCAGATGAATAGACATGATAATATAATTCCATATATAATATCAGGTTTTTATGTTTGAATTTTACGAAGTTCTTTGTTGTTGATGTTGAAGCTATCGATCACGATATTGGCCTTTGCATTGATTGGAGGTGTTGTTGGTCAGCAAATTAAAGGAGGCTCAGGTGGCTCACTAGTAATTAATTGTCATGGACAAGCAGTTGGGCTAAATGTTGGAAGCAACACTAACACTTCTTCTGCCTCCTATCTTCCACTGGATCGAGTGGTAAGAACATTGAAAATTTTATAGAAGTGCAACAGTATTGCTGTCCATATTCCTCGAGGAACACTCCGGATGACCCTTGTCCACAAGGGATTTGATAATCCACGTCGGTTAAGGATTCAAGGCAAGACTGAACAATTTCTGAGACATGCTTTTTCTGCTGAGAGGAGAATTCTTGTCATAAAATCTGTGGTGCCTGAAGGACCTACTGACAAGATGCATTTAGAGCCGAAGGATATACTTGTTCGTGTGAATTGTGAGTTGGTAACACAATCCTTGGAGTCAGATATTTTATATCTAAGTTACCTAGGTGGTGAACGCATTCCGCTGGAGTTTGGGACACATGAAGATGGCCACCCAAGTACCTCTATTCTTGTCACTAATTGAATGGTATTATCAGGTGGACAAATTAATTAGCTGACAAGGGCATCAATCATTTTTCTAGATGGAAGAATATGTCAGGTTTGCTAAAAAAAATACACTTCAAATCAGAGACTTGTCTCCATAACAAGAAACAACTAGACCAAACTCCACAGGGAAGTAATCTTGAATTGCTAAGAGCATTGTCGGTGACTGATGGCAGATATTTTCTTTTACATAAACATATAGAACAGTTGAAAGTTGATGCTTTGAGAGGATTAAAATTGGTTCTGTTGTTAATCTCAAGGATCGAAATTGATGAAATGGAGATTTCCATTTTGAAATAAATCTATACCAAAATGCGCAATAATAAATATGAGTTCAAGGTGGTTTGGATGCCCATTGTAAATTTAGATGATGGTGCTACATGGGATTCATATGTGAGAGCTGCATCATCTATGCCATGGTTAATAGTTGATGATCCCTCGTCAATGGAACCAGGGGTATTAGAATTGGTTGAACAAGATTGGAACTTTGACCATGACAGCTCATGTATACTGGTAGCGGTTGACGAGAAAGGAAGAATTAGCAACAAAGATGCAATGGAAATGGTGTGGAGGTGGGGGGTCGAAGCATATCCATTTGTTGGAGATACCTGGGACATCCTCTTGGAGGCAGAATGGGAGCAGTTAATGAAAAAAAATCAAGCCTAGAATTCCTCTTTGAAAGATCTGGACAGTTCAAGCACTGTGGTGAAGGAGGCCACGCTTCATGGGAGAATGGTCTGGTTGTATGGCCGAGACCCTCTGGATATTCCATTTTTCACACACACGTTATGTAGTGGGTTGAGAAAATTGGATATCTACAACATCCAAATCATATACATAGGGTGGCCATCTTTTCCATCATCAATTGAATTAATGAACACCCAAGAGACAATATTCCATGAGAATAACAGGCAAAACAAATCTGGCTGTGCGTGTCTGTTTCAAGAGAAAGGGGGCGCACTCTATTTTTGCAGAAGGTTGGTGGAGCTTTGAGAGGATCCGTTACTACTCGTTGTGATGTCATGGCACATTCTGTAGCATCAAGTCAGTATGGAATGCAGCATTGATGATGCACAAAAGATTAGTTTCCTCAGCCTTGACTGAGATGTGAAAGAAACACACGGACAAATGTACCTGAACTTGAACATTTGTACAGGTCGCTTGGTTGTCCATTTATAGTAATGGCATCTGAAATGTTTGGGGTAGCTCCTGTAATTGTTTCTTTGTTTACAACATCGATGGGATTCTTATTCCACCATTCTCCTGTAAATCCAAACAGGGTGAAATATTTCAATCGCATGTAGACATAAATTGATACAAGCACAATAGAATATTGCTCTTGACGAACACAGAATATATATTAGTTGCAGTGTAACTAGAAGAATGTGAATCTGGTGATGGGGTCTGGTAAATGTATACGGATAAGTGGTGCCCAGACGCAGCAAGATGATCATGGCTCCATGGACAGAAGAATGTCACTTAGTTGACTGCAGTCCATAGAATTCACATTATATCAAACTCAACATGAGTGGTGTTAGTAGAATATACATAGGAGGAATCGTCATGGTCAAAGAGCTCAAATTGACACTGCAAAACTGAGGACTTGAGCTGGCATTCGCCAATCCAGGACGAGACTTTGATAAAGAAACTACACAAGTACAAATTTAAACAACTGGTTGATTCGAAAAGGATGTTTTTCACAGTGGGTGAGGTCGTTAATGTCTGTAGTTCCCTCCTCCATGATCTAACATTCAACTTGAAAATAAGAAACTAGGTGTGGATGATTTAGAATTGTGGCCTGAAGAGCGAAAGCTACAGGAAATCACATGTTTCCAGCTTCTACCTGCCTTGGTTCCACGTTGAAATATCTATGCTCACCTTGCCACACTCGATCCATGGAAAGAACTATCAAAAGCCTTTGCAAATGAAAGGGACCTGTTTCAATTACCAGCATGTCTTCAACGGTCACTTGCAAAGACTCCTTGTCGCCCTGCTTGGGGTATGGGTGGACCATATGCCATTTAACAGTATGTGAGGAATCTCATGGGGAAAATCGCTATTTGGGTCTAGAACAAAAGATCAGAAGGGACAACCACGTGACTGGAGAAAGTATTCGGTGTTATCAAGCAGAGCTACGAATTCCTCGAAGCTCATTATCGCATTCTCTTGGAAGAGAACAGAAAACTACGATCTGAAGTCAGAATATTAATTCAAATTTAGTGTTTGTTTTCTTCTTCTGATGTGAAATTTGTTATAAAAAATGCCATGTACTAATTTCATATCCCATTTTCCTCCATTGGCACCATCATTGAGTAGATCCAGATATCGAGCAGAGGAAAATGAAGTGACTGTCCACCTGGAGTGATCGGTCCTAGGCATTGGTGGGAAGCCTTCTCATATTTTTGGAGGTTTCAAAACAAAATCAAACGCAAAAATTTATCCCAATTGAAAGTATTCCACTTAGTAACGGTTCAGAGTAGCTGGTGGTCTCGAATTCCATGAAGGTGAACCGTTTCATATTCCCGGAACACAAAGAGTTCTAGATTTCTCTTTTAAAAAAGACTGATGTATGTAACAAAGGAGGGGGGGCGCATGAGTGCAGCGCTGAGGGAAAACATCTTTGAAGAGGGGTTCCATTGTATGGCTGAGTTATTTTGTAAACTAGAATGAGATAATAAATATGATTTTTTTCTTCAGACTGTGAGATTCATCACAGTCGATTCCTTCAGCATGTTTTCCTCTTTTTCAGCTGGGTTGAATTAGTTTGGAATTCATTTGATATGCTCCTTACTCACAGTTGATGTGTTATCATTTGCATAATGTTATTTCTTCCTTATTTTTCCACAACTGCATTTCATTTCGTTTTCTTCTCACTGATGTGCTTCGTTATACTTTAGTACGACCACTACTATAACAAATGGATAATGGTTTTTTGTATTTGTTTATTGTCTTTCCTCTGCACCAGCTATTAGCGGGTGTAAGACAAATTTGCATTTCCAGAATTCTACATATATTCTTTGCTACATCGGCCTTTCCTTTTTCTTTCCACTACCGCATCATGACAATCAAAGCGCTAAAAGATGGACTTACTTTGCCTCACTTTCCGCAAGTTAAATGTTTTTTGCTATTGTCTCCTTTCTTCGGTTTTCATTTGACTCCATGCCCAATGGACCATTTCCTTGGTTTAACCCCCAAACTATAAAAATCCAAGACCATCATTTACCCATAAATCTTCCCACCTTTTTCACGCTTATTCAAATCATATTGTGACATTTTTCAAGAGATCCCTCTCGGGTTGGAGGAGGGCAGCTTCCAATCCAAAGTGGTTCAAGGTTGCCTCGGGATTGATTTGCTGCAACCCATTTCAGTTTCGAGTGTCAACATTTTGGCGCCGTTTCCGGGGATTTTCGAAGTTGATATCTATCCCTGGGAGAACGACATTGTCATAGTTCTAAGGCTTGGTTGAGCAGTTGGTCATAGGAAAATATTGGTTGCACATGCTCTGGCGACTCCATTAAAAGTTTCTGATGGTGATTTCACTGGCAGGAGAACTCAGAATTACAACTTTCACGCTAGGTCGCCCAATGGATGGAGGCACCTCGTCTACTGTTCTTGGCACTTTACGAGAAAGTACCATCCCTAGAGGGAACCGATGTTGTAACAAATTTCAGAAATGGATCTACTCAGTATTTTTATCCCAAGAACCAATGGGATTCTTGATATAAGGGCTGATATAATGGCAATGCAACTCATGGCACGCTCTATGGGTGTTGTGTGGAATTGCGCTCTACAGACCCACAGATCATACTTGTAGATATGGCGAATCTTATGATCATGGAAATATGAATAATTCGCCTCCAATCACAGCCTATTATGTTTCTGTTTTTATTTAACCACCAGATGAATAGACATGATAATATAATTCCATATATCATATCAGGTTTTTATGTTTGAATTTTACGAAGTTCTTTGTTGTTGATGCTGAAGCTATCGATCACTATATTGGCCTTTGTATTGATTGGAGGTGCTCTTGGTCAGCAAATTAAAGGAGGCTCAGGTGGCTCACTAGTAATTAATTTTCATGGACAAGCAGTTGGGATAAATGCTGGAAGCAACACTAACACTTCTTCTGCTTCCTATCTTCCACTGGATCAAGTGGTAAGAACATTGAAAATTTTACAGAAGTGCAAAAGTACTGTTGTCCATATTCCTCGAGGAACACTTTGGATGACCCTCGTCCACAAGGGATTTGATAAGGCACGTCGGTTAAGGCTTCAAGGCAAGACTGAACAATTTCTGAGACAGGCTTTTTCTATCGAGATGGGAATTCTTGTCATAAAATCTGTGGTGCCTAAAGGACTTTCTACAAGATGCATTTAGAGCCCGAGGATATACTTGTTCATGTGAATTGTGAGTTGGTAACACAATCCTTGGAGTCAGATATTTTATATCTAAGTTACCTAGGTGGCGAACGTGTTCTGCTGGAGTTTGGGACACATGAAGATGGCCAGCCAAGTACGTCTGTCCTTGTCACTGATTGAATGGTATTATCAGGTGGACAAATTAATTAGCTTACAAGGGCATCAAGCACTTTTCTAGATGGAAGAATATGTCAGGTTTGCTCAAACAAATCCACTTCAAATCAGAGACTTGTCTCCATATCAAGAAACAGCTAGATGAAACTCCAGAGGGAAGTAATCTTTAATTTCTAAGAGCATTGTCGGTGACTGATGGAAGATATTTGCTTTTACATAAAATACATAACAAGTGAAAGTTGATGCTTTGAGAGGATTAAAATTGGTTCTGCTGTTAATCTCAAGGATCGAAATTTATGAAATGGAGATTTCGATTATGAAAGAAAGCTATACCAAAATGCGCAATAATCAATATGAGTTTGAGGTGGTTTGGATGCCCATTGTAAATTTAGATGATGGTGCTACATGGGGTTCATATGTGAGAGTTGCATCATCTATGCCGTGGTTAACAGTTGATGATCCCTGGTCAATGGAACCAGGGGTATTAGAATTGGTTGAACAAGATTGGAACTTCAACCATGACAGCTCATGTATACTGGTAGCGGTTGACGAGAAAGGAAGAATTAGCAACAAAGATGCAATGGAAATGGTGTGGAGGTGGGGGGTTGAAGCATATCCATTTGCTGGAGATACCTGGGACATCCTCTTGGAGGTAGAATGGGAGTAGTTAACGAAAAAAAATCAATCCTAGAATTCCTCTTTGAAAGATCTGGACAGTTCAAGCATGGTGGTGAAGGAGGCCACGCTTCATGGGTGAATGGTCTGGTTGTATGGCGGAGACCCTCTAGATATTCCAGTTTTTACACACACGTTATGTAGTGGGTTGAGAGAATTGGATCTCTGCAACATCAAAATCATATACATAGGGTGGCCATCTTTTCCATCGTCAATTGAATTAATGAACACCCAAGAAACAATATTCCATGAGAATAATAGGCAAAACAAATCTGGTTGTCCGTGTCTGTTTCAAGAGAAAGGGGGCACACTCTATTTTTGAGGAAGGTTGGTGGAGCTTTGCGAGGATCCGTTACTACTCGTTGTGATTTTGTGGCACATTCTGCAGCATCAGGTCAGTATGGAATGCAACATTGATGACGCGCAGAAGATTAGTTTCCTCAGCCTTCACTGAGACGCGAAAGAAACGCACAGACAAATTTACCTGAACTTGAACATTTGTACAGGTCGCCTGGTTGTCCATTTATAGTAATGGCATCTGAAACGTTCGGGGAAGCTCCTGTAATTGTTGCTTGGTTTACAACATCGATAGGATTCTTATTCCACCATTCTCCTGATAATCCAAACAGGGTGAAATATTTCAATCACATGTAGACATAAATTGATACAAGCACAATAGAATATTGCTCTTGAAGAACACAGAATATATATTAGTTGCAATGTAACAAGAAGAATGTGAATCTGGCAATGGGGTCTGGTAAATGTATACGGATAAGTGGTGCCCAGATGTTGCAAGATGATCACGACTCCATAGACAGAAGAATGTCACTTAGTCGACTGCAATCCATAGAATTCGCATTATATCAACCTCAACATGAGTGGTGTTAGTATCATAGACACAGGAGAAAGCATCATGCTCGAAGAGCTCAAATTGACACTGCAAAACCGAGGACTTGAGTTGGCATTCGCCAATTCAGGACGGGAGTTTGATAGAGAAACTACACAAGTCCAAATTTAAACAATTGGTTGATTCGAAAAGGATGTTTCTCACAGTGGGCGAGGCCGTTAATGTCTGTAGCTCCCTCCTCCATGATCTAACATTCAACTTGAAAATAAGAAACAAGGTGTGGACGATTTAGAGTTGTGGCCTGAAGAGCGAAAGCTACAGGAAATCACATGTTTCCAGCTTCTACTTGCCTTGGTTCCATGTTGAAATATCTATGCTCACCTTGTCACACTGGATCCATGGAAGGAACTATCAAAATCCTTTGCAAATGAAAGGGGCCTGTTTCAATTACCAGCATGTCTTCAACGGTCACTTGTAGAGACTCTTTGTCGCCCTGCTTGGGGTATGGGTGGACCAGATGCCATTTACCAGTATGTGAGGAATCTCATGGGGAAAATCGCTATTTGGGTCTAGAACAGAAGAGCCGAAGGGAAAACCACACGATTGGAGAAAGTCTTCGGTGTTATCAAGTAGAGCTATGAATTCCTCGAAGCTCATTATCACATTCTCTTGGAAGAGAATAGAAAACTCTGATCTGAATTCAGAATATTAATTCAAATTTAGTGTTTGTTTTCTTCTTCTGATGTGAAATTTGTTATGAGAAATGCCATGTACTAATTTCATATCCCATTTTCCTCCATTGGCACCATCATTGAGTAGATCCAGATATCAAGCAGAGGAAAATGAAGCGACAGTCCACTTGGAGTGATCGGTCCTAGGCATTGGTGGGAAGCCTTCTTAGATTTTTGGAGGTTTCAAAACAAAATCAAACGCAAAAATTTATCCCAGTTGAAAGTACTCCACTTAGTAACGGTTCAGAGTAGCTGGTGGTTGCAAATTCCATGAAGGTGAATCGTTTCATATTCCCGGAACACAAAGATTTCTAGATTTCTCTTTTAAAAAAGACTGATGTATGTAACAGAGGAGGGGGGGCGCATGAGTGCAGCGCTGAGGGAAAACATCTTTGAAGAGGGGTTCCATTGTATGGCTGAGTTATTTTGTAAACTAGAAGGAGATAATAAAGATTATTTTTTTCTTCAGACTATGAGATTCATCACGGTCGATTCCTTCAGCATGTTTTCCTCTTTTTCAACTGTGTTAAATTAGTTTGGAATTCATTTGATATGCTCCTTACTCACAGTTGATGTGTTATCATTTGCATAATGTTATTTCTTCCTTATTTTGCCACAACTGCGTTTCATTTCGTTTTCTTCTCACTGATGTGCTTCGTTATACTTTAGTATGACCACTACTATAACGAATGGATTATGGTTTTCTGTATTTGTTTATTGTCTTTCCTTTGCACCAACTATTAGTGGGTGTAAGGCCAATCTGCATTTTCAGAATTCTACATATATTCTCTGCTACATCAGCCTTTCCTTTTTCTTTCCTCTACCGCATCATGACAATTAAAGTGTTGAAAGATAGACTTACTTTGCCTCGCTTTCTGCAAGATTATTTGATCACTTCTTTTATCTCCTTTCTTCGGTTTTCATTTGACTCCATGCCCAATGGACCATTTACCTGGTTCAACCCCCCAAACTTTAAAAATCCAAGACCATCATTTACACATAAATCTGCCCACCTTTTCACGCTTACTCAAATTCCTATTGTGACATTTTTCGAGAGATCCTTCTTAGGTTGGAGGAGGGCAGCTTCTAATCCAAAGTGGTTCGAGGTTTCCTCGGGATTGATTTGCTGCAACCCATTTCAGTTCCGAGTGTCAACAGTTCCTAAGACAATTTTTTTTTTTTGTAAACTTGGGGTACATTACAGGGTGTCATTTTCCATAGTGCTCTACACTTCTCCAAGTGTTTTGCTAGTGCCCCTTGTGAATCGTACTTCTATGATTTTTTACTTTTCTGTTCTGCATCAAACCTTATGCACAGTAACCACTTACATTGGTACCAATCCTTGATTGTTTCTTTGTGTGTGACCCACCATATTGCATGTGTCGCCTTGAGTGATATATCTAGTGCTAAGAGTCTTCAATTTTCTAACACTTTTTCATCATAAAGTGTCAAGAATGATTCTATATCATTTACTCCATGGAAGCTAGGTGGTTCCCTTATCTATGTAACTACCCATCTTACTGCACGGTCTATTCTTGTGCATATTCTTGTGGAAACTTCATGTAGCCTCTGTTTCCAGTTTTATGAACCTATATCAGAGTCTAACACAAACGAAGTAATTCTCCGCCAACTAAGTATCCCATCTGTAGTTGGGTTTACGTAATCCTCATCGCGCGCAGTTGTTTTGTACAATTAGCTGATTTCCTCCAAGTCTAAAAAAGTAAGATCGACAAACCTCTCCCCTTATGATGGGTCTAATGGTGCAATGACCCTGTATTATCCTAACCCAAATGTCATTTTTTGTGTCTTTAAATTGATTATGACCTAGTTATCAAATGCCTAATACAAGTCGAGCAATGTTAGATATGGTGTTGTTCCATCCACTATTTCAATGACTTCAAAGTCTTCTTTAGTGTGCACTCCATCTAGGTCTAATGTTACTCCTTTCAGTCAGCCAATTGGGAGATCTCTGTGTTGGTTTTCTAGTTTCAGCTAAACGAGTGAATATCCTAATGTGGGCTCTCCGATACATTTCCATGTTTTCTTGGGTAATACATTAACTTAAGATCCTAGATCCAATATGATACCTCCCATGTTGAAATTGTCGATGTTGGCATTCAACCTGAACTCCCTACTTGTTATTCTCCTTGTATGTAGGTGATTGACTATTTTTTGTTCTAGTTTTCCTTCTGTCTCTATGCTACATCTTTCTAATATATTTCACAATATTTTGATAGAGGATGGATCATTTAATATTTGTACACATGATTGCAAAAAGCCTTTGATTGTACCTAATTGTTTCATGGGCTGCGTTTCTTTGGTATGATCCAACGATGGAGGAATCTCGTACTCTGGTACTTCCTTGTTTTGTTGTGCAGTTGACGTCTAAGCGGTGTCTTTCTTCAAAAATCCTTGTCTAGCTTGCTTAAATGTTTGCTTATTGTTGTGTGTGTCGAACTGTTTCCTTGGTTCAACATTCTTCTTCACCCACTGGTGTTGTAGTGGCTCTTTTCGTACTGTGTCGTTTCGTGTTTTAGCTCCTCTACATGTAACCATGTTCATGTTTCTCCCTTCATCCCTTTCTTTAGTTGAAATCCATTGGACATTTTGGTTGTTCTGAATCCTCTTTTCCTAGATCTTCCCTAGTAGCGTAGCACATTATTTTGTGTTATGATCTAATGTGCGACAATACATACAAGTTGCTGGTGGAAGTGGGCATTCTCTTGCATAGTGTCTCGGTTTTTGACAATTGTGACATCCCACTGGTCCTCTACCTCTTCCAAATCCTCCTCTTACTTGTTCTCTTCCTCTGTAGCTAGTTTGATCTCCTTGCAACGCGTTATACTAAGGCACCTCATTGTACTATGTGGTATTGTACCAAAGTTGTGCTATGTTGTACTATGGTTGCGTAGTATTATATGTTTGTTGTGAAATATTATACTGTTGTTGCAAAATGTTATATGGGGTTGGTACTTGCAGGTTAAACTGAGGTGCGACTTCTCGATCATCATTTATGCCTACACCCTATATGCATCTGATGTTTTCTCTCTCATCAAGTCCATATTTATACAATATTTGTCATCATGGACCACTGACTTGCAAAAGTCGCAATATGAACTCTTTGGGATTGTCTTGTATTTCTACATCATTGGGTAGTGATATGGATCATGGCCCAGTTCCTTACAAATTTCGCACCATAGTCCTCCTGTTGGTAAAAAAATTGGCATTCCTTCTGCCATGTAATTTTAACATCCCCAAAACTAAATTATTTTTAATTCTGAAAATGATTAGGAATTTATTTTCATTTTTGTTAAATTCGAAATTCGAAAATTATTGCCATTTATGGCAATTCTAAATTTCGAATTTAGTTAATTGTAAATTATGATTATGAATGTTGGGAAAATATCTGATTTGACCCAACTAAATATTTGACTATGACACTTTTTGGATAACTAAGAGAGAGGGGGGTGAATCAGTTGTTACTGTGCTTAAACAATTTTTCCCATTTAAAACTCTTTACTGAACACATAATGACAATCACCATGATGCTCGGAAATAAAAAATAGAATGTTAAACATCAATGACAAACATGAAATATGAAGAGACAAATACTTCCTAAGGAAACCCATAAAGGGTAAAAACCTCTTCTTCTTGATATGATAAGTAATCTTTACATTTTTTACATTATCATAATTATGAGCTCCAACTCATTCTGAGGCTACCACCTTTGTCTTGCAAGTTGCAACTTGCTGAGAGCACCAACCCTCTGGTTTATCTAGCACCCACTAGAAGGAAGCACCAACTCCTTGAGTGCATGGATGATTTTATGGGCTAAATTTCTCTCATGGGCTAATTTTCCATGGTTTTTCCAAAAACGAGATTCGCTATTTTAAAAATGATTCGCCCAAATTCTATAGGATAAAATTATTTTACCTTAAAAATCGCCAAAATTTTATAAAAACTATATAAAATCCTTAGAAATTAGAATACTTTTACAAAAATATCGCCAAACATTTATAGTAGGAATATGCAGGATTAGTAAGATTCGCTAAGATTTCTACATTTTAAAATAAATTTCCATCCTTAAAATCATCCCTGCTTGAGTGTTCCAGAACTAACTAGATGGAAGCACCAACTTCCAGTCACACAGGTACCAACCTGTATAACAAAGAACAATAGTTATCCCTTGCACCACCCTGCTACTCTGGTTTTTCTGGCTGCAACCATATGGAAGCTACAACTCCCTGTGTTCAAGCACCCACTTGAAACTTTGAGGACAAAAGTCCTCCCTAGAACTTCCCTACCACCTTGAT
>ML778118.1:340666-364639 GCA_009831015.1 Picea engelmannii | reverse complement strand
ATATTCTTCTCATATAGTTATTACAGTGATATAGGATTTATCAATGGCTTACTAGCCACATCATTGTTCTGCTACACTGCTCTGCTCTGCATGCATCAGAGTCTTCCTACTAGCATCTGTTGTTCTTTCTGTTCTTTTTCCTTTTATGATATGTGCGCGATATCCATACCATGCGCTATCCCCCTTTTGTGCATTTCATCTGCTACACACAACATTTTTTACTCGCATGAATCACACTCAAGAGCAGCTCGAATCTCTTCTCAGTTCTACGTCTTTATCCTCTCTATGCACCTTTTTCCTCCTCATGTGCAATGTCTTTGCATTCTCTTTAAAGTGACACCATTCTACCCCATAGTTTGTTCATTGTAAATTCTCCTTTCTCTCACAAATCTCCACAGCAGAATCACATACCCTCTGCATTTTTCATGCTTTCCTCACATCAAGTCATGTCATGATCATCATGGCAACTCTTCATCCTCTATGACAATTCTTCTTCCTATGAGTTCATCCTCAGTGATTGCGTTGACGGGTGAAATTGACCACTTGTTAACTGGAGGGGTGGATCTGGTCCGTGGTTGTCTAAATAACCCAAGTCATTTGGAATAATCCACTCTGACGGGTTTAGCGGCTCTATTGGATGATCTAAGTCCTAGGAAAACGAAAGAAAAACTAAGCTAAAGAAACTAATCTAAGTGAAAAAAAGTAGCTACAACAAACTATATACAAATCTAATATATATATATATACAATTTACTAACTAATATTATAAAATAATCATTCTACTTATTAAATGTTCAGCTATCAATACAATTAAATCCCAATTATATATGTACAATATTTAAAGAATACAAATTTTGATCGAAATTTACAAAATCATTTGTAAATTGTCTTATGACAGCGAAGCTATTATTTTTGGATTTTTATAACGTTTATGAAAAAGAAATGAAACAACAAATATCTAACTAAGAAAAGAAGATAATAATCTGTACTATACATCTATCTAAACTAATTGAATAACACTAACAGACTGACCTGTAGTAGCACTTCCTATTTGTCCTGTGCACAGTATTCGATTTAGTTGTTTGATGGGAGAAACCCGCACCAGATTTTCCAATAGCTTCTCGTAAACAGGAAGCAGTGATGCTCTTGAATACGAATGATAGAAAAAACAAGAGATATAGAAACAACAATTTTATAGTTTACAGATCATCACATTTAGATAAATCCCAGTGCGAAGATTTGTACATAACTATTCATTTAACAAAGAAGATAAACCTTCTATTCATTAAATTAGAACAGAGTAATTGTTGTGAGTAAAATGAGATACATCAAATATGGACAAAGCTTAATTCATATCACATTAACCCGTAACAAATCTTGATATCAAAAGTAGTCAATAATTTGATTACAAATTAAAATGCACAGAAACTTGAACAAAAGTAAGATAAATTGAAGCTAAATATGTACAACAAATCCACTTCTATTCGAGTCTGTATAATCATCATCCCATGGTCTCTGTTCTCCCAATAGTGATGTCTTCTTTACAAAAAATAACAGGTATATAAAGGCCACAGGATGAAACATTCCTTGTGGAAATTATCAAAAACTGTTGCAAAAAATTATGGGAACAATCTTCCAGATTCCTATTTCTAACTAAGACTAACAACCTAATCCCAAAGCTGTGTAACAAAAAGCATGTTCAAAACTGCCACAATCGATCCAATTCCCATTGAAATTCATGTGTACCTGTAGATGCACAAAAATAAACAATTTTAGATTGTGTTTAATTGTAAAATCAACATAAATTAGAATTTTATAACTAGCTAACAGAATCTCACGATTATGTAGCTGGTCATTATTTGCAAAGAAAATCATATTAAATTAATCCAATGGTAACATAAATGTATGCGATCTATCAAACAAATCCTTTATTACTAATTCAAAGCAAAAAAAATCGTTTTTGCTAATTCAAAACAAAGAGAATCGTTCTAAAATCAAACAAAATAATACAAGCCATTGTGAAATCAAATCAAATCATGATGGTTGTAGCTGCTTACACATTTTTTTCTTTTAAAAATCACACGTCCTGTAGATGTAAAACTTGCTAGCAGACTGGTTGAATATCCTTTTAATTGATCAAGGGTTCTCAGTGGGAGGCTGAGATACATGGTTGGACGAGTGAGAGGGGTGCTATGGGATGCTAATGCACAGGCTTGGAGAAGTCACAGATGTTTCAACACTTGCAAATAGACCAAAACGCTCCCTTCAGCCACAAAGAAAAACTGAGATTTGACCTCTAAAGGAAGAGCTATATCTCTGTAATAACCCAATTTCTGAGGAAACCGCCTGCGATGAAGGTAAAGGGGATAATTTCGGTTCTGGGTTTTCAAGAGTTTGATCGGATTCAAAACCGTTTGCCCATAATTGCTCACGCAAAAACGTGTCTCTGGGAGGCAATTACGGGGTTAGCCTAAGCAGTCTCCTCTTGCACTATCAAACCATAACAGAGTCTCAACACCATGGGGTTCAATTTTCACTACAGGAGCAATAGAAAATAGCACAAAATCAACGGGGTAACCAGCGAGAGGGTTTGACAGGGTAGACACAACACCATTTTCCCAAAGCTTCCCCAAAATAAGCAAAGGCAGCCCGAAATGAAAGGCAGAGCGTTAATTCTTATGCATGAGGGTACAGTGGTGGAGTAAACTGAAACCATGCAAAACTATCATGTTGGCATGTACAATTGACGGCGCCTTGGTAATAGTTTTATTCAAATCACAATCCAAAGTATTGTAAGCCAAATGTCAAATGGATTATCACATAATCATTGAAAGCCATAAAATGCATAACCAAAAAGATTTTTACCAAATGAAATATCAAATAACCATATGAACACCATGGTGTTCATAACCAAAAATTGGTCTGAATGTTAAATCAACAATAGTATTTGTATGATTTGAAAGAAACCACTATATCGAACATTGCACCAAGGATTTAATCACAAAGTTAATGCGTTCTATGAAAACATTGCACCAAGGGTTTAATCAAAGGCACCAAAAAAAAATAAAAATCATTTGCATCATGAACTTATAAATCGAAACCATATTAACAAGAGTTAAATGCAAGGTGAGTAAAGGTTTGGTGTTTTGATAAATGTATGACCAGTAGTGAGTTGGAGGTAAAAGAGTCATGATGACATAAACAAAACGATCTGTAATAATCCAAAGATGATTTTAACGCTATCAACATGACTTCCAACTCGAGGTTTTCACGATTGCAGTCGTGAAAAATGAAAATGAAAGGCAGGTGTGCAAAATCGAAAGATAATAGTGTCGTTTTGTCTTAAAGAATTGCGATGAGTATTGAGGGTTCAAAACCCTTGTGTAGGCAGCTTGTAAGGAAAAGATAAGAATTGCCAAATGGCTGCCAACTGGTTGTTATGCTAAGATTCCTTAGTCTCTTTAGAATTCTATACTCTTTGTATTCTCTGTCATTACCAAATATCTTCACCATCATTGGATGTTACCTTGAGACTCTTCGTCTCCTCTGGTAGTTACCCAACAAATCCTCGAATTTTTTGGTAGATGCAATCACTTCGTTCTGGAAGTTACTAAGAGAACCTCAGCATGTTCATGTTTTTGGCACCTTTTCCCTTTCTGAGAAATCTACATAGTGGGCACTAGATCCTCTGGCTAAGCCCCTTCCTTTCACATGACCATCAGTGGTGACCAAGTGCTTATTCAAAAGGGTGCTTTGCAATTTCGCGTTTTGTGAGTTTTCTACAAATCACTTTGAATCTTCCAAATCCCGATCATGAAATAGAGCCTAGCTATGCTATCTATTTACCCTTACATGACCACCGATGATGACCACAATCTACCCCAATAGGCACTTAGCAATTTTGCACTTTGGGACATTGTAAACTTCATTAATTCGCTCACCTATCTTCTTTGAATTCTTGATCCCCGAATCAACAAATTCCTCAGGACCAGATCTACCTCGATTCCCTTGCAATCAATGACTCAGATCAATTTCGTGACTTCGAGTTTTGCGAGTTTTCGAAACTCCTTCCTCTAGAATTCTTGATCTGCGAAACTTCAAAATGGAGCCTATATGCGCTAGCTCATTTACTTCTCTCCCACTGATGTGACCACTAGATGTGACCAAGGCCTAAGACTGAGGGTGCTTCACGATTTCGTGACTTCGCGGGCCTTTGTTGTGCCTAATAAATGGTCCACGATCCTTGATGATATGACAACTATCCTCCACTCTAGGACTTCAACCTTCGATACTTTTGGAGAGTGTTGATGGTATAACTCCTGAAGAAAATATCCCGGAGTGATGTAACTCTTGCATCACTCGATGACGTGTCATGAGCCGAGTGGTTTCCACGTGTCACTCAGATTTGTAATATTCATGTACTTGAAATGTCAAATCATCTTGACACTTGTCCCTGTCTGATTGTTCCACATGTCCTTGATGATGTAGTGTGCCAACTATCCTTGCTGACATGGTCTTCCACATTCACCTCATGGATATGATGACCCAGATTAGTCCTCGATCCAACAACTCAGATCATATCACAATTTCACATTTCGCGAGCTGGAAGGTTAGATAGCTTCCTTCCTTTGAATTTCCAGTTAGCGAAATGATGATCTCTCGCCACGTGTCCTCCAGATCGAATAGTCCCCAGGATTTTGCGTTTTGTGATATCTGCAGACTACTCAATGCAGTTCTCCCAATTCATGATTCTGTGAAACTGCTCATCTAATGCCATGTATCCTCTTTGACGATGGTTGGTACCCCTTATTTTGGGACTTTGTAAGCCCACTTCACCTTGCACTTAACATTCGTGCACATTCTTCTGGATCCAATGACGGTCGGTCCTCATGCTTAGATCTGACACCTGAGATCTATTCTCCTTCTATGCATGCTCCTCCTGTCTAGACTCTGATCTGACGACCATCGAGAATTTGGGATGGGTGATTCAACGATCACTGTTTCTCTTCCTCCTGATATTACAGATCCTTTCAACTTGGAATAATTTCTAAGTGTCAAGGGTTGTGCGACATTTTCTCATCGTGCAAGTCCTTCTCTTGTTCCTCAGCTACACTTCTGGAAAGCAGAAGGCACTATCTCTTCTGAGCTTTGATATATTCTCTAGCTTTCTCTTCTGCGTTTTCTTGCCATCAATGACAAGCGCATCATTTTTGTTCCTGTAAACATGCCAACAATATCCTGCTTTCTCATTGATGGAAACCTTGAAAGGCTGCACTATTATTCTTAGACCTTGATCTCCAACCTTAGAATCTAGTCATGTTGTTATTCTCCCCCTTTGACATCAATGTAAAAGAAAAAAAATGCGCTCCCCATGAGGTGTTGCAGTAATTTTTTGGAGGTATCAGATATTCAACCAACACAAACTCCCCCTAATAGGATGGGACCTCTCAGGTGTGATACGGGATGACACCCATCTTCTGTCGGAGATATTCAAATGGTGTCTTGGTTAGGGGTTTAGTAAATATGTCTGAAATTTCTACTGTGGTTGGAATGTAATGAACCTGAACAATCTGATTGGTGACCTTCTCTCTCAAAAAATGGTATTTTATGGTAATATGCTTGGTCTTGGAGTGGAACACAAGATTTGTTCACACACTTATGGCACTAGTATTATCAAAATGAATTGGGATCGGTGCAGTATATTTTACCTCCAAGTCTGCAAGTGTCTGAATCATCCATAATACCCAAGTGCAACAAGTATAAGCAACAATATACTTTCCCTCTGTAGTTGATAAAGAAATGGAACCTTGTTTTTTTCTCAACCATTCTACTAGAGAATATCTTAAGAAGAATGCACCTCCACTCGTGATTTTCCTTTCATCCATGCAATTATCCCAATCAACATGTAAGTAGATTGATAATTGAAAATTCTGATTCTTAGGATACCATGGGCCATAGTTCATTGTTTCTTTCAAATATCTGAATATTCTTTTGACAACTAGCAAATGACTCTGTTTAGGTGCAGACTGATACCTTCCTACCATTCCAACAACATGCATTATGTCTGGATGAGATGTTGTGATGTACAACATGCTACCTATCATTGACCTATATGAACTTTGATCAACATCAGGTGAGTCATCATCCTTGCTTAATTTTCGTCCAGTAACCATAAGTGTTCCCACAGGTTTAGAATCTTCCATTTGAAACCTTTTCAACATTTCTCTTAGATATTTTTCATGAGAAAGAAATATTCCTTAAGACCTTTGAGTAATTTGCAGACCAAGAAAAAATGATAGTTCCCCTATCATAGACATTTCAAACTCAGACTCCATGGAAGAAACAAACCATTGTACCAATGAATCATTATTACATTCGAAGATGATGTCATCTACATAGACCAACATGATGAGAAAATCATTACCCTCTATTTTAATATATAGATTGTTGTCAATTGTTCCTCTGTTGAACCCTTTGTCTTGGAGATACTTATCCAGTCTGTGATACCAGGCACAAGGGGATTGTTTCAACCCATATAAATCTTTCTTCAGCTTGCACACAAATTCAGGGTTATCTAACAGTTCGAAACCCTCTGGTTGTTCCATATAGAATTCTTATTTTAAATATCCATTTAAAAAATATGCATTGACATCCATTTGATAGAATTTAAACCTTTTATGACAAGCATAGGCAAGAAATATAACAATAGCTTCTAATATTTCTACGGGCACAAATGTTTCATCAAAATCCAGTCCTTCTATTTGAGCATAGCCCTTACAAACCAATCTTTCTTTGTTCCTGACAACTTATCCCTGCTCATTCAATTTATTCTTAACGATCCATTTGGAGCCTATGGCATTTTTACCTTCAATTCTAGCAACCATCTCCCAAGTATTGTTTTTCTCAATCTGGTCAAGTTCATCATTCATGGATTTAAGCCAATGGTCATGTTTACTAGGTTCACTAAATTTATTGGGTTTCACCATTGACATGAAGGCTATGTCTGATTGCTTGGTGTTTTTTATTATACTTATCTTAGTTTGTACACCTTTGTTTTTATCACCAATTATCTGACTTGCAGGGTGATTCTTTTGAGTAATTCTAGAGGAAGGATTTGATGTTCTCTGTTGATTTGAGTCTGCCTAAGTATTTGTGTCTTCATCTGACTCAGAGTATTCATTTTCTGATTCTCGAACCTATTCATATTTAGCTTCAACTATGTCCTTTGTAGCAGACTCATTATTGCACACCTCTCTTACTGGGACTCCTTCATCAACCTTTAAAGCAATGCAATCAACTAATTTATGCAATATTTTTCTAAAACATCTATATCCTTTACTATTGGTATCATATCCTAAGAAGATGCCTTCATCAGCCCTGTCATCATACTTGCCAAGGTTTTCATTATTATTCTTTATATAGGACTTTCTCCCAAAGACTTTGAAGTGTTTGATTGAAGCAAGTTTTCCATACCATAGTTCATAAGGTGTCTTTTCACTGTGTGGTCTGAGGTGGGATTTGTTAAGAGCATGGACTATTGTGTGTATTTCTTATACCTAGTAGGTTTGACTAATGTTCTTCTTATTCATCATTGACCTGGCCATTTACTGAATTATTCTATTTTTCCTCTCAACTACTCCATTTTGTTGCAGAGTTCCTAGGATGGTGTATTCTCTCTTGATCCCATGTTTATCACATAATTACTTGAAATCACTTGACATAAATTCTCCTTCTCTCTCTGATCTTACAACCTTTAATCTGTTGCCTATTTGATTTTCAGTTAAAGCCTTAAAGATTTTAAATTTCTCAAATGCTTCAGATTTTTCTTTGAGAAAAGCAACCGAAGTGAGTTTGGAGTAATCACCAATGATCAACATGAAGTAGTTTTCCTTCCCTGTGCCTTCTTGTATTGATGGTCCACATAAATCCATATGAACTAATTGGAGTGGTTTCTCTGTTGAAGTATAGCTCTTGGATTTAAGTTGTGTCTTGGTTAGCTTTCCTACTTGGTAGGGTTTACACACAGAGTCTTGTGGCTTTCATATTCTTGGGAGATATTTTACTGCCTCAATATTTTTGAGCTTGATTAAGTGGTCAAAGTTTATATGTCCAAGTCTCCTATGCCATAACCATATTTCATCATTTTTTCTTAGATGACACTCTTCTTTATATTCTTTCAACATATATACATTATTATCCGTCCTTATGCCTTTAGCCACCACTTGTCCTGAGTTTATAGACTTTATCTTGCAATTCTTGGAAGTGAACACCACTTCACATCCTCTGTCACGCATTTGACTTAAACTGATAAAATTATGTTTCAGCCCATCTACAAGCAGAACATCCTGGGATTTTCCTTTTCCATTACTTAAACTCACCATCCCTTTACCCTTGATTTTACCTGGAGCATCATTTCCAAAGTTTACGTTTCCTAATTTTCTTTCACTTAGAGATAAAAACTTACCTTTGTCTCCCATCATATGTTTGGAGAAACAATTGTCAATATACCAGGAGCTCTTTTGTCTTTGAGTTGACAACACTAGTCCACACTTGTCATTTTCTTTCTTTTTCCAAACTTTGACATTTTCAGTAGAAGGATTGGAATCTGGTTCATAGTTCCTTAAGCGACAATGTGCAACTTTATGTCCATAATTATAGCAGGTGTAACATTCTGGTTCATTGAATAAAGGATCATAATGATTGTTATGCTTAACCTATGTCCTTTTCCCAAACATCACATGATTTGTAGCATGTGTTTGTTTGTTAATTGGCTATTTCATTCTTTGTTGTGACATATATCTATTCCTTGAGTGTCTTGATTTCTCATATCTAAATTTTAAGGAGCAGTTTATAACTTTGTGACCAAAGTTAGAATAGTAAAAACAATATCCATAAAAAAATTCAGTGTACCTGGAAAATGGTTGTCTTCTTTGAGCACATCGATTTCTTCCATGCTGATGATTTCTTTGAGAAGAGGGTATATTATTTCTGTGTTCTATAGTTTTAGTTCTGGTACTTCTTCCTTCACTATTTCTTGGTGGTTGATTATCTTCCTTTATTTCTCCATATTTATTGTTGTGAATACATGTAGATTTGACAAACTTAATGGATTCTTTGTTGCTTGGATGACCATTACTTGATCCTTCTTCATAACCCAAACCAATTTTCAAAATTGGATTCCTTTGATAATTCAGAATGGTGGCTAATCCTTATGAGGCTTTAATGCTTGGAAGATTTTGGAGATATAATTCTTTAAAATTCTCCATTTCTTTTCTGATTTTTACTACCTCTTCTTCCAAGGCTTCACATATTGCCTTCTTTTCTGATAACTGTTGTTTCAGAATGTATTCTATTTTCTTTGCCTCTTCTAATTCTACTTTTAGAAGGGCAAAGTATTCATCAGGTTTTTTATTGTATTTCCGGAACTGTATCATCAATTGTTTTTGCTTCTTCTTCTTAAATCCGAGTCTAACAATTTGTTCTAGAGCACCAATAAGTTCTTCTTCCAATTCAACCACAACTTCTTCATCATCAACATCACTTGTTGTTATTTTATTATCATAATCCTCTTTGGTCATTATCATAAAGTCGTTAATCTTATCTTCACAAGAAGAGTCACTATCTGTGTCTCTTGAAGAGTCATCATTGTTTACTCATAAGCTTTTATTTTTACCTAATCTCTTGAATTTGTACTTCTCTTCACCTTCATATTTCTGGTCCTTATTCTTGTGTGGACATGTAGATGAAAAGTGACCTATCCTTCCACAGTTAATACATTTTAAAGGAATCTTGCCTTGGTACTTGCCTGATCCTTTCTTTAGTCTTCTCATAAATTTTTCTTCAATTTCATCAGGCTCAGGATCCTCATTCTTATCTTCTTTAAATGATGCTTCTCTAGAGGTTATCTTTAACTATCCTCATTTCATATGTAGTCAATGTTCCTAGAAGATGATCAAAAGCCAAGTATTTTAGATCATTAAGTTCTTCTATAGAAGAGACCTTTGGGTTGAACCTATCTAGCAGAGATCTAAAAAATCTTCTGAATTAAAGAGGGTTCCTCAATTTTTTCACCAAGTGCTTTTATTGCATTTACTAGTTCTTCAACTCTCACAAAATACTCTCCAACAGTTTCATCCTCCTTCATATTTAGCTGCTAAAACTATACTCTGTAGGTTTGAATCTTGGCGTCCTTTACCTTCTCATTACCTTCATAAATGCTAATGAGTTTGTCCCACATTTATTTGGTAGTTTATAAGTGCATAACTTTTACAAATTTTGCTTCTGCAAGCCCACTCAGAATAGCATTCATAGCCTTAGCATTGAAGCTGAATTTGAGATTGTCATCCTTATTAGCTAGTACAATTGGCTTTACATAACCAGTCTCTACGACGTCCCAGACATCTGCACCTAGGGCCATTATGTAGGTTCTCATCCTAGCTTTCCAGAAGGCAAAGTTTGTTCCATTGAAGAGGGGGGCCTTATTGGTTGAAGTTCCTTCATCAATTTACATGTTTAAGCTTCCTGATCTACCTTTAGATAAAAGGAACCTTTCTCTGATACCAATTCTTGGACAACTGAGTGGGGGGGGGAGTGAATCAGTTGTTACTGTGCTTAAACAATTTTTCCCATTTTAAACTCTTTACTGAACACATAATGACAATCACCATGATGATGGGAAATAAGAAATATAATGTTAAACATCAATCACACACATGAAATATACAGAGACATATATTTCCTGAGGAAACCCATAAAGGGTAAAAACCTCTTCTTCTTGATATGATAAGTAATCTTTACATTTTGTACATTATCATACTTGTGAGCTCCAAATCATTGTGAGGATAAAACCTCTATCTTGCAAACTACAACTTGCTAAGAGCACCAACTCTCTGGTTTCTCTAGCACCCACTAGAAGGAAGCACCAACTCCCTGAGTGTTCCAGCACCAACTGGATGGAAGCACCAACTTCCAGTCACACAGGCACCAACCTGTATAACAGAGAACAACAGTTCTCCCTTGCACCATCCTACCACCCTGGTTTTTTTGGCTGGAACTAGATGGAAACTACAACTCCCTATGTTCAAGAACCCACTTGAAAATCTAAGGACAACAATCCTCCCTAGCACCTCCCTGCAATATAAATATTTTATTCTCATAAAGTTATTATAGTGATACAGGATTTATCAATGGCTTACCAGTCACATTACTATTCTGCTACACTACTCTGCTCTACCTTCATCAGAGTCTACCTACTTGCATCTATTGCACTTTCTATTCTTTTTCCTTTTATGATTTGTGCACCATATCCATACCATGCACTATCCCCCTTCTATGAATTTTAGCTGCTACACACATCATGTTTTTACTCGCATGAATCACACTCAACAACAGCTCGAATCTCTTCTCAGTTCTGTGTCTTTATCCTCTCTGTGCACCTTCTGCTTCCTCATGCACAATGTATCTACATGCTTTTTATAGTGACACCGTTCTACCCCATAGTTTGTTCATTGTAACTTCTCCTTGATCTTGCATAGCTCCACATCAAAATTGCATACCCTCTGAATTCTCCATGCTTGCCTCACATAAAGTCATCTCATGATCATCATGGAAACTCTTCATATTCTTTTGCAGTTTTGTTGCCTGTGAGTTCATCATCAGTGGTCATTATGTTGAGATTTCTTAGTCTCTTTGGCCTTCTAGACTCTTTGTCTTCTTTATCAATACCAAATCTCTTCATCATCACTAGATGATACCTTGAGACTCTTCGTCCCCTCTGACAGTTACCCTACAACTCCTCGAATTATCTGGTAGATGCAATCTCTTTATTCTGGAAGTTACTTGGAGAACCTCCACACATTCATGTGTTTGGTAACTTTTCCCTTTCTGATAAATCTACACAGTGGGCACTATCTCTTCTATCTAAGCCCCTCCCTTTCGCATGAACATTGGCTGTTACCAAGTGCTTATTCAAAAGGGCACTTTGCAATTTATCATTTCGCGAGTTTGCTATGAATCACTCCGACTCTTCAAACTCCCGATCACAAAATAGAGCCTATCTATGCTAGCTATTTCCCATTACGTGACCACTGACGGTGACCACCAACTACCCCAACAGGCACTTCACAATTTCACACTTTGGGACATTGTGAACTTTGTGAATTCTCTCACCTATATTCTTCAAAATCCCGATCCCCGAATCAATGAATTCCTCAAGACCAGATCTATGGTCCTCGATTCCCTTGCATTCAATGACTCAGATCAATTTCGTGACTTCACGTTTCGCGCGTTTTCGCAATTCCTTCCTCTAGAATTCTTGATCTATGAAACTCCAAAATGGAGCCTAGCTATGCTAGCTCCTTTACTTCTCTCCCACTGATGTGACCACTAGCTATAACTAGGGGCCAAGCATGAGGGTGTTTCATAATTTCACGACTTCCTGGGCCTTTGTCATGCCTGATAAATAGTCCACGATCCTCGATGATCCGACGACTATCCTCCTCTCTGGGACTCTAGCCTTCAGGAATTTTGAGGAGTGTTGATGGTAAAACTCCCGAAGAAAAACTCCCAGACTGACATAACTCTTGCATCACTCGATGACATGTCATGAGTCGAGTGACTACCACATGTCACTCAGATTCATAATATTCATGTACTTGAAACGTCGAATCATATTGACACTTTTCTCTGTATGATTGTGCCATGTGTCCTTGATGATGTAGTCTGCCACCTATCCTTGCTGACGTGGTCTTCCACATTGACCTCCTAGATCTAATGGCCTAGATTAGCCCTTGATCCAATGATTGAGGTCATATCACAATTTCACATTTCATGAGTTGGAAGGTTAGAGAACTTCCTTCCTTTGACTTTCTAGACAACGAAATGTTGATCCTTTGCCACATGTCCTCTAGATCGAACAGTCCCTACGATTTTACGTTTTGCGATATCTTTGGACTGCTCAAAAAAGTTCTCCCGATTTGTGATTTTGCGAAAATTCTAATCTACTGCCATGTATCCTCTTTGACGTTGGAGGGTCCCCCTGCTTTCTGGACTTTGTAAGCCTGCTTCACCTTGCACTTAACGGTCATGCATTTTCTTCTAGATCCAACGATGGTCAATCCTCACACTCAAATCTGATGCCTGAGATCTGTTCCTCTTCTCTGCATGCTCCTCCTGTCTGGAATCTGATCTGATGGCCATCGGGAATTCTGGATGGGTGATCCAATGATCACTATTTCTCTTCCTCCTAATATTATGCATTATTCTGACTTGGAATAATTTCTAAGTGTCAAGGGTTGTGTGACCTTTGCTCATCCTATGAGTCCTTCTCTCTATCCTTGGTTGCACTTCTGGAAATCACAAGGCACTATCTCTTCTAATATTTTATCTCTTCTCTAGCTTGCTCTTCTGTGTGTTCTTGCCATCAATGACAGGCGCATCATTGTTGTTCCTGTAAACATGCCAACAACATTTGTAAGAAACAAATATTTTTATAGTTATTGTTGATGGAAAAATGGAACAGCTAGGTTGAAATTAGCTCACCATGACTCCATGAGTGGGGAACATGTTGGAACTACCTCAGGGTTGAATGTTACAAGTGGAAAATCAATAATTTGGCCATTGGAAGCCCCTGAAAATTAGGCATTTGGAAAGATTCAAAAATTCCCAAAGGGGAAAAGACCTAGGCACAAATTATTTTGGCATATATAGCATATGGGAGGTGGGAGGACATTGCCTAGTATGTTGGGGGGAAATAATTATCTCTTTCTATTATGAGAACTATTTTCTGAGTGTGAGGAAAGAAGAAGTTTTTTTTTTCTGAAACTGAAGGACTATTTCTAAGGAGGATTTCTAGATTTTGCCCTCATGGATTCATGGTCAGGCTAGGGGGTGAACGAAACAAGTAAATTGGTTGTTTTCTTCTAAGGTTGGGAGGAGCTTGGTTGTTCCATTTTTTGCTAGACAATTGTTCAGATATGTAATACCCCAAGGACGTGCCCCAATTGTATTATGAATTGTAATTTTGTTTTATAGGCTAGTGAGCCAAGTTTATATAAGCTAGTTGGCTTATGTGTTATTAGGCCGAAGAGCCTAAGCATTAAGGCTAGGAGCCTGATTTTGTATATGTAATCATGCAGAGCACTAATGAAAAATATAATCACCGCTGCATGCAGACTAAACATGGTGAATGAGTGATGGGGGACTAAGCTTCCACATAATGGGTAAGGGATTGGGGGCTGGAAGGTGGGAAAGAGAGGCTAAGTGTTGAGCCTAGGGGCTTAAGTCCTTGGGAATAATATTTTAATATTATTCTAAAAGCCATGTGAAATATATACTTTTATCCTAAGTTCCTGGAAAAATGAGGAACGCATGTTGATGGAGTGCATGCAACTTCATGGGTGACATGTGTCGACCTAGGCACATGTAATTAAAAAACTGTAGAAGTCAGTCATGGAGGAGGTTTGGTCATTCTTTCATCCTCCTTCTGAGTTTCCGTGAGGCCAGTCTAAACCCGTTTTTCCTCTACATCTGCATTTTCTTACCCGCGCATCGTGAAGGAAACCCTCACAGGAAAATTATTTCTCTTGCATTGTTCCCATTCTCCATCCTCCGTCTGAACTTGCGGGTGCCCATGATCGACATCTATTTCTATGTTTGTTCTATGGAATCCTTACTTGAACCATTAAGCCTCTACGTGGGATATTTGTACACCCTCACGCATCCCCGAAACCTGAGACGTGAGTCGATCCTGTATTGTTGGTTGGGGAAAACAGAATGCCCAGTAATTGTTGAGCCTTGTTATGCTGCAACATATGTCTGTCACCAGTTTTGGAGAAGCCTATGTCTGTGTTCCAGTGGACTGTTGTGGTCACACAGTGCTTGATTGCATGTGGATTGCAGACCATTGTATGTTCATGTGGAGCCTCGTGGTTTACCAACTGTTTTGAAAATCGAGTTGAAGAGGCAGGTTGTCAGGCCTGTGAGCATCTCTCTCCAAGTGAGAGAGTCTGCTGGAAGTGGTGTTCTCCCAGAGAGAGTCCAACACCATCTACAGAGCTCTGAGAATTACTAATCCAGCCTGTTTCCGAGACCCAGAGAGGGAGGTGAAGCACCGATGGATTGTGCTTGTGAAGGTGTATACTCCCGGGTGGAACATGCATGTGGGGAATGAGATTCCATGAGTAGTGGGCGTAAGAAGGATCCTGGAGAGAATTATTTTGGTTTCTATGTGCAATTTTCCCTGTAACCTCAACCTAGACTAGGATTCCTTGCCTTGGGTGGAGCTTAGTCCCAGCTTGGGGGTGACTCACTGCTGAGCGTGATGAGCAGTGTGGTCTAAGGCTGGGAGGTTCATGGAAGTCCTACATGTGGTTGGTGGAATTACTATAGTTTCAAAGATAAGTATCAACTTATTCTTAATGTTATATTTTGCATGCCTGTGTTGCTTATATGTATCATGTATTTTGTTGTGCATATGAATTATTGTTAATGTCAAGGATTATTTATGTTAGCAGTAATCTTGTGCTTACTCAGAGTTTAACTGTGTTTAATTTTGATTTAAATGCATGCTATTAATTAAGTATGAGAAAGATGGTGTTCCACATAGTAGCATTTTCCCGACCAGTGCCCAGGGGGGGACATTACAGTTTGGTATCAGATCCTAGTTTCAACGCTAAGCCTGGATGGGCCGAATAAGTGGTATTTGGACCGAGGTTTTGAGAAGAAATTATGTCTCGAGGAATAATTTCAGACCTCAGAATGTCTTTGAGTGCCAAGGAGTTACTTTGTCGTGTCACGAAGCTCAGGAGGAGTAGCGGTATTATAAAAACTACATCCAGCGTGGTATATGGCCACAGGGAGAGAGACAACTCCACACCAGAAGTGTTGGGGCCATAGGATCTATTCAGGAGGAAAGGAGAACCCTCACGACCGTCAAATATGGAAAATGTACACAAGGCTTAAAACCTTTTGGAGTTGCACAGGAGTGCAGAAATCGCGATACGCAAAATCCTGAATTCGTCAGGACCGTCCATCGGAAAGGACGGGTGGAGAGCGATTAGCCTTTCACTGAATTGTAACTTGAAATGGTCAAAGGGTGAGTTTGTGAGAATTCACAAAATGTGAATTCACGATCATATCACAACCATCGATCTAAGAGATATTTGGACCATTAAGTGTCCAGAAAGAATTTTGGCATTTCAGGAGTTCCGTTGTCAAGAGAAGTGGGATGTGTTGATGCACAAGCTCTCGAAGCCCGAAATCATGAAATCCTGAAGAGCCGAAGTAGTGGGTCACATTGACATCACTTTGATGGATGTGGACCCATGGCATTTGTGCCACGTGCCAGTGGGCCCCAAAGGATAAGCAGACGTAGTAGCCCAGATGACATCATCGGAGGTAACATGGACCTTATTAAGTACACCGCATGTCACCACTATGGCTGGTGACAGCTGTGTTGTGGGCCCGGAGGCTATAAAGGTCGGAAGTTCGAAAGTCAAGAATTGGATAGGGAAACGAGTGTGGGAGCTTACAAGTCTAAAACCCTGAAACTCAGAGTCCCAAAATCCCAAAAACCTTTGATGATGGAAAGACCACAGTGGATTTCATCCTTTGGAGGATGAGTAAACGTGGACCATTGATCCACCCAATTTCGTGAATTCAGTAATCAAAACTCCGAGAGATAGTTATGTGTGCCTTAAAAATTTATGAAGGTTGAAAATATGGGTAACACCTAGTGGTCTATCATTTGGTCATGACCCGTGATCGCATGGGTTAGGGACTAAGAAAACAGGGGCTATCACCCAAAAATTACAGAGCTGAGCATAACTCAAGAAAATTGTGAAGATCGAAATGTTTTCTTATTCGCATTGGTTTATGATTGTTGTATCTTTATTAAGGGTTTAAGGCCTAACAAACTTCAGTTGACTGCACGTTGTGTGTGCCAAGTTCAACGAGTGTTAGGATAGCCGTGAATCGACACCGAGTATAGAAATGGAAGAGGTGTGGATTTCCTCCAGTTCAAATAATGAAAGAGAAGGAAGGAATGTCAACTTGGGAATTGAAGGGTCAAACTCTAATGGGCAAGGAAAAGAGATGGATAAGGAAGGACATATGATGAAAATCATTGAAATATTGCAGAGAGAGACCCAAGATCACCGAGCCGATAGTCGAAATCTTATGAGGATCAGGGATCGACAGGGTGATTTCAACTTGAAGATGTTGAAGAACCTAGAAAGAATAGAAAGGAAATTGGAAAATGAGAGTGACACAAGCAAAACAGGGAGTTGTAGGAACCCTGAGAGAAAACGAAGATCGAGGAGTGGTAGCAGACATCGTCGTCACTCCCCAAAGCATTCTGAGAAGGAAGCACGTAGTAGTTCAAGCCCATCCCCTACCAGAAAGCATTGAAGATATGGAGTGGATGAATTGAAAGGGGAGATGAACAAGATTAAGCCTCCTACATTTGATGGAGAACATAAGAAGGAGAAAGATACTGAAACATGGTTGCTTGGCATGAGAAAATATTTCGAACTACAAAATTATTCCTCTCATGCAGAAGGAAGGATTGTCATGTATCAATTGAAGGGAAAGACATCCATGTGGTGGTATCAACTTGTGCAGGTGCAACACATCAGGGAAAGGGACATCACATGGAAGGAATTCAAGAGGTGTTTCAAGAGGAAATACTTGAATAAAAGATACTATGACAGAAAGATGAAGGAGTTCTTTGAACTCAAGTTGGGTAGCATAACCATTGATGAATACGAACGAAGGTTTTTGGGATTACTGAAGTATGTTCCATTCATCAAAGATGAGGATGTGAAGATTCAAAGGTATTTGAGTGGACTGCCACATCGCATTGGTGACAATATTCAATATGATGATCCTAAGACTATGGAAGAAACAATAAGAAGAGAAAAATGCTTATATGAGCAGCAAAGAGAAAAGCCTACCTTTCAGAAGGCTTGGGATGACCAGAAGAAGTTTAAGAAAGAACAGAGGCAGAAGGAAAACAAACCTCCCTTTTTCAGAAGTAGTCCTCAAGGACATCCATCATTTAGAGAGCCAAGAATGGCTGAAGTGGGGGAACAAAGGCTGAGACAGATGCCCATTCAATGTTGTGGCTGTAAAGAGAACCACAAGTACAGATATTGTCCCCATAAAAATGGCAAAGAAAGAGTTGTCCATAATGTTTGACAAGCCAAAATAGTGGAGGACATGGGCAGTAGAATGCCAAGGATTTATGCGGCCCTGGACAACAAGCAAGCTGAATTTCAGTCGCACATGATTGAAGTGGAAGGTATGATTAACAACCAACCATTTAGTATTTTAATTGATTCAGGAGCTAGCCATAGTTATATAGACCCTAGAGTGGTAGAAATTTTTCATTTGATAAGAAGAAAACATGAAAATTCTTGGTTAGTGCAGCTAGCTATAGGAACCAAGAGTAAAGTCACAGAGTTAGTCAAGTCCTGTCCTGTAGACATGAATGGACTGAGCACAAAGGCCGATTTGAACATTCTGTCGTTAGGCTCTTACGACTATCTAATTGGGATGGACTGGATGGACCAGCACCATTCCATCTTGGACTATCGGAAAAAGGCATTCACTTTCTTCGATGAAGAAGGGAATTAGAGAGTCGTCCAAGGAATTCCTAGAGCTGTTACTGTTATAGAAATCTCAGCAATGCAGATGAAGAAGTGCTATAGAAAAGGGTGTCAATTATTTGCAGCCCAAGTGGGGGAAACACCTAAGGATAAGGTACCAATTATTGAGGATCATGAGGTACTTAAAGAGTTCGAAGATGCATTCCAGGAAGTACCTGGACTACCTCTGAAAAGGGATATTGATTTCTCTATAAATATGATGCCTGGAGCAGCTCCAGTTTCAAAAGCTCCTTATAGAATGAGTATGCCAAAGCTGAAAGAGTTGCAATTGCAACTTGAACAGCTTCTAAAGAAGGGGTACATTCATCCAAGTGTGTCACCTTGGGGTGCCTCGGTCCTGTTCGTGAACAAGAAGGACAAGACATTGAGGTTGTGCATTGATTTTAGAAAGTTGAACAAAGTAACTGTCAAGAACAAGTATCCTCTGTCGAGGATCGACGATCTTTTCGATCAGTTGAAAGGTGCGAAAATATTTTCGAAGATAGATCTCAGATCAGGATATCACCAGGTAAGAATAAATGATGAAGACATCAGCAAGACTGCCTTTAGAACAAGGTATGGTCATAACGAGTTCACGGTGGTACCGTTTGGGCTATCAAACACACCTGTTGTTTTTATGTGCTTGATGAATGGTGTATTCAGAGACTATCTAGACAAGTTTGTCATAGTCTTCCTGGATGATATTTTGGTGTATTCCAACTCAGAGGAAGAGCATGAACAACACTTGAGGATGGTGCTACAAGTGTTGAGAGAATACCAATTGTATGCCAAGTTGAGAAAATGCTCGTTTTATCCAAGGAAGATCCATTACTTGGGGCACATTATCTCAAAAGAAGGGATTACCATGGATCCTGAGAAGGTTGAAGCCATCAGAGAATGGTCAGCACCAAGGAATGTGGTGGAAGTTAGATCCATTATGGGTATAGCAGGCTATTATAGAAGTTTTATCGCAGGGTTCTCAAATATAGCTCACCCTATCACTTCCTTGCAAAGGAAGGATAAAACATTTCAGTGGACTAAAGAGTGTGAGAAAAATTTCTAGTGATTGAAGCAACTGTTAACCAGCACTCCAATCTTGAGGATTTCATATCCAAATGTGGATTTCATGGTGTGCATAGATGCGTGTAAAGAAGGATTGGGAGGAGTTCTCAGTCAGAATGGATTTGTAATATGTTGTGAGTCCAGGAAACTGAAGGAGCATGAAAAGAATTATGCCACTCACGATTTGGAGTTGGCAGCAATCATTCACGCTCTGAGGAAATGGATGCATTACCTCATGGGAAGGAGGTTTGAACTCAGAACAAACCATAACAGTCTGAAATATTTGTTTGATCAACCAACCTTAAATGCTAGACAAAGTAGATGGCTGGAATTTTTGTGCAAGTACAACTTTGAAATCAAGCATATCAAAGGAAAGGAGAATAAAGTGGTTGATACACTCAACATGAAGGTGGATGAATTACATGCTACAACCATGAGCATGTATCAGAATGATATTAAAAGCATAATTATGGAGGCTACAAATGTCGATCTGCAGTACAAAGAATTGGTAGCCAAGATATAGCAGGGTAAGATGCCATAGAAGATGGAAAATTATAAATTGGAAACAGATGGAATACTATTGTACAAGAACAAATTTTTTTGTACCCAATTCCCAGTGCTTGAAATAGATAATTTTGTAGGAGATGCATAATGTGCCTTATGCATGGCACCCTAGATATCAGAAAACAATAGAAATGGTCAAGAGCCATTACTTTTGGCTAGGTATGAAGAGAGAGATCGTTGAATACATCGCTAGATGTATGGAGTGCCAGAAAGTTAAAGCTGAGCATAGGCACCCAGCAGGGTTGCTACAACCTTTACCCATTCTTGAGTGGAAGTGGGAAGTAGTAGCGATGGATTTTATTACAAGATTTCCCAGAACAA
This sequence comes from Picea engelmannii, assembly GCA_009831015.1. NCBI lineage: Eukaryota > Viridiplantae > Streptophyta > Pinopsida > Pinales > Pinaceae > Picea > Picea engelmannii. Next base: position 344,048 of record ML778118.1, on the reverse strand, counting down.
GCAAGCTGCATGATTCGATCATCGTGGTGGTGGACAAGCTTACAAAATATTCCCATTTTATTCCATTGAAAACTACTCACAAGGCATCAGATGTTGTTGATATTTTCATAAAGGAAGTGGCACGATTACATGGAATTCCTAAAACAATTGTGTCTGACAGATACTTGAAATTCACCTCGAATTTCTAGAAAGGATTGTTCGAAGGATTCAAGACGAAAATGAACTTTATTACAACTTATCATCCCGAGTCTGATGGACAGACAGAGAGGGTGAACAAACTAATAGAAGACATACTGAGAATGTATGTGATGGACAAATCATCAAGATGGGAAGACTACCTGCACTTGGTAGAATTCGCCTACAACAATGGGTATCATGCATCATTGAAGATGAGACCATTTGAAGCACTTTATGGAAGAAAGTGTAATACTCCAGTGAGCTAGGATAATCCAGCTGATAGAGAAGTAGTTGGGCCAGAGTTGCTCAAGGAGATGGAGGACCAAATGATAAAAATTAAACAGAATTTGAAAGTTGCCTAGGAAAGGCAGAAAAGTTATGCTGATAAGAACATAAACCATAGAGATTTCAAAGTGGGTGATCATGTTTTCGTGAAAGTGAAAGCTAACAGAAGTTCCCTAAAACTGGGAAGTTGCACCAAGTTGGCAGCTAGATTTTGTGGGCCATTTGAAATCCTGGAAAGGATTGGGCCAGTTGCATATATGCTTGCATTACCTACATCTATGACTATACATAATGTGTTTCATGTTTCATTTCTTAAGAAATATATACCATATGCTAATCATGTTATCGATTGGAATGTGATTCAGGTGGAACAAGAAGTTGTCTTGCAAGTGCATCTTGTGCACATATTGGACAGGAAAAAAAAATAGCTTCAGAATCAAGCTATAGGCCTAGTAAAGGTCCAATGGACCTGGTACGGTCTCGAGGATGCAACATGGGAACATGAATATGCTATGCAGGCATAATACCTGCATCTTTTTTAATATTTTGAAAATCTTGCCAATGCAGCATGAAAGTTGCACTAAGGACAATGCAAAAATAAGGGGAGGGGATTTTAATACCCCAAGGACGTGCCCCAATTGTATTATGAATTGTAATTTTATTTTATAGGCTGGTGAGCCAAGTTTATATAATCTAGTGGGATTATGTGTTATTAGGCTAGAGAGCCTAAGCGTTAAGGTCAGGAACCTACTTTTGTATATGTAATCATGCCGAACATTAATGAAAAATATAAACACCATTGCATGCAGACCAAATATGATGAATGAGTGATGGGGGACTAAGATTCCACAAAATGGGTAAGGGATTGGGGGCTGGAAGGTGGGAAAGAGAGGCTAAGTGTTGAGCCTAGGGGCTTAAGTCCTTGGGAATAATATTTTAATATTATTCCAAAATCCATGTGAAATATATACTTTTATCCTAATTTCCTGGAAAAAGGAGGAACACATGCTGATGGAGTGCATGCAGCTTCATGGGTGACATGTGTCGACCTAGGCACATGCAGTTAAAAAACTACAGAAGTCAGCCATGGAGTGGGTTCGGTCATTCTCTCATCCTCCACCTGAGTTCCCATGAGGCCCATCTGAACCTGTTTTGCCTTTGCATCTACATTTTATTACCGCACACCGTGAAGGAAACCCTCACGGGAAAATTGTTGCTCTTGCATTGTTCCCATTCTCCATCCTTCGTCTGAACTCGCAGGTGTCCATGATCGACCTCTGTTTCAGTGTTTGTTCTAGGGAATCCTTACCTGAACTATTAAGCCTCTGTGTGGGATCTATGTACACCCTCACGCATCCTCGAAACATGAGACATGAGTCATTCCTGTATTGTTGGTTGGGGAAAACTCAATGCCCAGTAATTGTTGAGCCTTGTTGTGTTGCAGCATCCGTCTGTCACCATTTTTGGAGAAGCCTGTGTTTGTGTTCCAGTGGAATGTTGTGGTCATGCATTTATTGACTACGTGTGTCTTGCAGACTGTTGTATGTTCATGTGGAGTCTCATGGTTCCCCAACTGTGTTGAAAATCGAGTTGAAGAGGCAGGTTGTCAGGCCTGTCAGCAACTCTCTCCAGGTGAGAGAGTCTACTAGAAGTGGTGTTCTCTGAGAGAGAGTCCAGCACCAGCTATGGAGCTCTAAGAATTCCTAATCCATCCTGGAGCTCTAAGAGGCATAAGAAGGCTCCTGGAGAGAATCCTTTCGGTTTCTCTGTGCAGGTTTCCCTGTAACCTCAACCTAGACTATGATTCCTTGCCTTGGGTGGAGCTTAGTCCCAGCTCGGGGGTGACTCACTACTGAGCATGATGAGCATTGTGGTCTAAGGCTGGGAGGTTCGTGGAAGGCTTGCACGTGGTTGGTGGAATTACTATAGTTTCAAATATAAGTATCAACTTATGCTTAATGTTATGTTTTGCATGCATGTGTTGCTTATAAGTATCATGTATTCTGTTGTGCATATGAATGATTGCTAATGTCAAGGATTATTTATGTTAGCAGTAATCTTGTGCTTACTCTGAGTTTAAATGTGTTTAATTTTGATTTAAATGCATGTTATTAATTAAGTATGAGAAATATGTTGTTCTGCATAGTAGCATTTGCCTGGCTAGTGCCGTAGGGGGGACGTTACAAGATATATCTATCTACTCCTTCTCTAGTCAAATGTTATTTGAATTATTGGCTAATAGAATGCAACTTTTTAAATATGGATGAATTGTTCTTGTTTGTTAAATTATGATGGAATGGGATGAATTGTAGGATAAACCCTTATAGTTTAATTGTAGGCATTGAGCACAACTTTCTATGTATCTTGGCTAGAATGGAATTTAATTATGGAAATATATTAGGAGATACATCTGTGTTAAATAGAATATCATTTCAAATATTGTGCTAGAAATATCTACCATATATGTGATTCATATACATCTAGATATTTAGTTTTTCATATGAACTTTAGACTATGAAAACGCTAAAGGAAATTTTGAAATTAAATCTGATATATATATATATATATATGTGTGTGTGTGTGTGTGTGTGTGTGTGTGTGTGTGTGTGTGTGTGTGTGTGTGTACAGACATATCTCTGTAGGTCATCTCTTTAATTCTGGATGAATTATTCTATTGATTAAATTACTGTTGGAATGAAGTAAAATATAGTATAATTATTACAGTTTTATTTTACTCCTTGAGTTAGAATATTATGGAAGTAAACTTTAAAGCTTAGATTTATACATACATATATTGTTATAGGCTAAATACATAGGCTATAATAAATAACTATGATGATCATGCTATGCAACTGTCATTCAAGACTGGGAATGATTATATACAATAGGAAGTAACTCTCTCTCTCTCTCTCTCTCTCTC
>ML778118.1:277973-335827 GCA_009831015.1 Picea engelmannii | reverse complement strand
GTATGTATGTATGTATGTATGTATGTATGTATGTATGTATGTATGTATGTATGTATGTATGTATGTATGTATAGCTGACTATACCAAATTTAATACTCTTTTTAAATACCTATTGTGTGCATTCCACCACATGTCATTGATATAAAGGAAAGTGAATAGTTCAGTCAACCACAAATGAAGTTCTGAAATAAAATAATAGAGGATCAAAAACTAAATGAATTGAAGGATATACATTCTGGAACCATATAATTTGATATCCATAGACATACTTCAATAATAGTAAACAATGGCATAGCTATATGAATAAATAAAGGAATCATTCAAATTTATCTATAAAGATGAAAGTAGACTCGGAAGGGGGCACATAATAGAATCACTCTTCACAGGTACGTATTGCTACCCATTACAAAATTCTATGTGTAACATATCTCGTTCACTTATTGAGTTTCCATCTAAGTCGACTATACAATCATGAGCAATGGTATAGTACTATTCATTACATCTTATTTATTACTATTACACAACAACAAGGTTTTGGTCCTTATGTCCTTTCTTTAAAAACTGAATATACAGAGATAAAGAATCATCCATCTATATGAACTTGAACAATTTTGACCAATATGATAACATTCTAGAATAGAAGCGTATCATTTCCTTAGAAACCTAGGGAACTCTCCTACAAGTGGTAAAATGAAACAAAAATACCTTTTCTTTCGCATGGCACGGTCCTGTATTTGGCATTTTGAAGGGTCGAAGTCCCTGCGAGGAAAACATAAATCATTAGTAATTATCCAACAAAATTTAAACGAGTGTAACATTCAATAGAGTGAATTAAGAAATGAAATTTTACAGAAGTTCACTTAACTTGGGATTTGAGAAAACTGATGTCCTTTCCCATTCGTGTTTTTATTGAGTAGACATCCTCAGGATGAAGGGGAAGGTGGACCAAGAACTTCCTAATTGGTACCCTCGCAGTAGTAAGGGTCCCATAATTAGATTGCTTACCAAATTGTCTAAATCAAACCTTTCAGGAAGTAAATAAATAAACAACAATAATAGCATAAGAATTTGCAAATCCAAACTGCAAGGGTTCGTGTAGTATGTGTATGTCGAATGGATGAATCAAGCCTGAGTATTGATTTAAATATTGCATGCCGAAAAGAATGCATTTCTCAAAACTTTAAACACGTAGTTAAATTGTATATGACAAATACATTTATCAAAGTCTAAACATTGATTGACTATCTGTGCTGAAGAGAATGCATTGCTCAAAGTTTTAAATACATAGTTAATATTATATGCCGAATACCAAGCATCGAATGGTATTTTCCACACACAGACAATGATATTAACATAATGAAAGACATTAACCCCAAATTTAATTATAGACTTAAATAATTGCATGTTTGAGGGTGATTCTTAACGAATTATTCAGTGCACAAAACCCCACTATATATATATAGATATATACCAAATGGAAAGTACAGTAATATTTTAAAAATAAATTATAGTCATAGGAGTCAACTACTTGTTTCAAATAATGTACATAATGGTGGACTCCCAAGAAAAATCAGTATAACAATACCCAACAGAGACTAAGAAATGTTATAACATCTTATCGAAAGGAAATTGCTTTTACCCAAAAAAAGTGGAACATGCAACACAAAGTGTGGTTTTTTTAGGTGCAGATTGAGGAAAAACTTATACACTCACATTTTCCAGACAACCATCAAGATTAGGGAAGAGTATCAATCTGTAAGTCCTTCCCATATCCTGCTAAGACAACATTATGGACTAGAAATCGTGCGTAGTTTCACAGAGACTCAACACCAGGTCACAGCGCATAAAGATAGGGGAAACCCATACAAGAGAATAGAGGGACAATGACAAACCATATGAGTAAAATATATGTGTTAACCTTGATAAAATTACTACTTGCAAGATTGTTGAAATCAGAAACAAGAAGGTGGAACACCGAGGTTTTAGAAAGGTTTTAGAACAAAACAATAGAGAAGTATCCTTACCTAGTTCAAGGTGCTGACCAGTTAGAAATTTCTTTATTCGTTATTATTCCACCCATGATGAACCTTATCCATATCATACACTAGATCGAGTCTCCACAGACATCTTTGGAGAATTTTTGCAGAGTGACAAAGCTGAAAGGAGGGAACAAAACCTAATTAGACCTTTTCAGAAGCAAAGTGAGAAATAATTAATGAACCTGTATCTTGCCATGTGACTATTGGGAGGTGGCCTACTCATCTTTTCACACGAAGGCTAGATGACAGGCCTCGAAAGGGACCCTGTGTAGACCACCATTAAGTGATTGTATAGAGGTTCAATGTGACCCTAACAATCACACTTCCATTTCCTGTGTCGAGTTAATGCAAACGAGGGTGATCTTTCAGGACTTTACATTGTAACTATTGAGGTTAAGCTCTCGTTTCAGTTAGGATGTAACAATCGGTCAGTTATCGTTACAAAACTCATAAAGGAAGGATGTTACCTTTTGACCCCAACAATATACGACCAACTCCATTAATGCCAAAATGGACCAAGAACTAAACTCGTCCGATTTCTCATAAGTGGCCAAACTAAGACTAAATCCTAAAGTCATATCTATAGTAAGACTGTGTCTTGTGTAGAGAAAATTATATGCATGCTCGAACCCTTTATTTCATTTGACCTGGTATATTTTTATACACATTAATACTATCAATAAAGGAACGTGAAAGTTGTGAAGACCTTGGAAATTACCCAACTAAAATACTCATACCCTAGAAATGAGAATTATGAAAGGCCATATTAGTATAAACTACAATATATAAAGGTATTTAATTATATTAGTAGGTTATATATATATATATATATATATATATATATATATATATATATAAATGGTAATATGTATGTGGAACAAGTAAGGACATTTTGGAATATTGTTAACACCCTCCATTTATGTTAGAAATGTCACAAATTTGAGAGGCTAGGATTGGTAACACCATCCCTAGTTATACATATCACTACTTTATAACATGAGTGGATTCAAGAATAAAATCCTGATAACAATAGAAAGGTAGGGAAACATAAGCCCTGCCAAAGTTCAATAGAAATAACATCTGACCTTTTAACTTATCCTTACGTCTTTTGAATATGTTGTTCGTAAAGAAAGAAAGTTAATGTCCCTAACAATTTTTTTTTTTGTTTGGTAAATTTGGGGATCATTACAGTACTGCATGAATGTTGGACATTCATTCTTATGGTGTCCTTCCGTCCTGCATGTGGTACACCAAACAACTTCTCGTTTATCATTACTTTTGTTCTGGTCTAGCTGGAATATTAAATTCTTCAAATCCTCCTTCAACTCTTTGATGGCTTGATCCATCTTCCGATATTGGTTTTCTTCCAGTTGCAGGGCTTCCTGTAGAGCCTCTGCCTATGTCTGAAACTTCCATTGTTGTAGTGGATTTATTAAGTGTGGTAATAGTGGATTGATGAACAGGTTCCTGTGTTGCATATCTGTCATGAAATATTTCAAATTTCCTTTTATTCGCTTGAATCTATGGTTAATTTCCCATATGGATTCTCCTGGTATATGTCCAATTTCTATCATCTTTTTCATGTACTGATCCTCTGAACTTGGCTTCTAAAACTCATTTATTAGCAATTTCTTGATGTCCACAATTGTTCTAGTTGTCCTTGGTGGATTTTTTGTAGCTAAACTCATATACAAATCTAGTGCACGATCACCTAGTGTAATCACTAACTGTGCAAGTTTAGTTTCCTTGTCTGTGATCTATTTTTCTTCCCAGATCTTCTCACAGATAAACATTTTCTTTTATGGGTCCTACGATGCTTCTCCTTTGAATTCTAGTAATATGATGGTGGGATCTGTTGGCATGTTTTATAGGTAGCATATGCTTGTCATTGATGGCAAGTACAGTAGCGATGATGGCTTGAGTACAGGTATAATGTGCCAGGTGGGCACCATAAGTATTTTGGGAAGGCACAGCAGAGAAAGCTCGTGAAGACCAGAAGAGATAGTGCAGAGGTGCAAGTAGAGTGCAGAGTATGCATGTTTGTCATTGATGGAAAAGATCACAACTAGCAGGCAAGGAAGCTCAACAACGATGATGGCATGTAAAGATAAGAAGTGTAAACTCTAGAAGTCGAGGAATCAACTCATGACAAGAATGATGAAATTTCAAAATGTGAAACCATGACATTTCGGGGTTTCGGATATCGAGAGCTGGAGGTGTCAAGGAAACTCACACTTCATCATAGAAATCGCGAAATGCCAAAATGCAAAACGGTGAAATACCAGACCGTTGATCTGACTCCATTTCGGAATTCCGGATACTGGGAGTTGGAAGTGTCGAAACACTTCATCACAGAAATCATGAAATTCCAAAATGCGAAACGTCGAAATACCAGACCGTTGATCTGACTCCATTTCAAAGTTTTGGATACCAGGATTTGGAAGTGTCAACACACTTCATCACAGAAATCGTGAAATGCCGAAATACTAGACCGTTGATTTGACTCCATTTCGAAGGTCTAGATACCAGGAGTTGGAAGCATCGAAACACTTCACCACAGGAATGTCGAAGTGCTGAAATGTGAAAAACACATTTTGGTGTAGGTTTTAGATACCGGGAGTTGGAGTGTTGAAACACTTCACCACAAGAATGCCGAAATGTTGAAATGCAAAATTGTAAAAGCACTTTATGGATAAGCGCTTGGTCACCGCCGGTGACCACATCGTCGAAGAGATGGAGAGCATAGATATAGAAGCTAAGCTCTATTTTGAATCTCATGACATTGAGAGTCGAGACAACTCATCACAGAATCCACGAAATGTGAAAGTGTGAAATACGTTCTTGAATAAGGTTGTGGTCACAGCCAGTGGTCACATCAGCAGAAGATGGAGGAAGGAGCTAGTGCAACCAAGCTCCATTTCGGGTATCACGACTTGGAGTGTTGAGACACTTCATCACAAGAATGTCAAAGTGTCAAATGCTGAAATGCCGAAATGTCAATGTAGTCGATGGTCACTGACAGTGGTCACATAAGTGGAAGGAGCTAGCATAACTAGGCTCCATTTCAAGGTTCAAACTGTAACTACTAGAAACCACTGATGGTTTCTGCCATAGGACTCAAAGAGACTTCAGGGTGATCGCTAGAGAAGCTGAAGGGTCTCGAGGAATCTTGCAATGAAATGAAGGGTGTTCCTACAGACTATTGACAGATGGATGGCCATTGGAGCCTGGAACTGCAATAGAGGGAATGAGCTCGAATGTGAAAGAGAATAGGAAGAGTCTCGACTGCCAGAGAGGCTAAGGAATCTCATCATCACAGCCAATGATGATGGACACATGGGTTTAACCGCCATAGAAGATGAAGAGTTGCAATGATGATCAAGCAAAGCACTCAACATGGGGAGAGCATGTAGAAGCATGGCATAGATAACATGCACAAGGTTCATAAAGACTAGAAGAATGCAGAACAAAGAAGATATGGGGGTTGTTGTTGAGAGGGATTTAGGTGTGTAGAAGGAGGTAGAGTGAAGCAGATGAAAGGCATAGAAGAGGAATGGTGCATACATGGGACATGGCGCACAGAGCATAAAGCACAGCAGAAGCAAAGAACAAAGATGCATAACTAAGAAAGTAAAAGAATTCTGAGGTGCACATTGTAGAGAAAAACAGAAGATTAGAAAGGGAAAGAAGATGTAGACAGAGAGACACTAATACAGGAGAGGAGAGCAGCATAGCAGAATAGTGATAAGCCTCATAAGCCAATGATAAATATTGTATCATTGTGATAAATTTATATATAGAAAACTTTATATTTGAGGGTGGTAGGGAGGTGCTAGGGAGGACTGTTGTCCTCATAGTTTCAAGTGGGTGCTTGAACACAGGGAGTTGTAGCTTCCATCTGGTTGCATCCAGAGAAACTAGGGTGGCAGGGTGGTGCAAGGGAGAACTGTTGTTCTCTGTTTTACAAGTTAGTGCCCGTGTGACTGGAAGTTGATGATTCCATCCAGTTGGTGTTGGAACACTTAGGGAGTTGGTGCTTCCTTCTAGTGGGTTCTAGAGAAACCAAGGGAGTTGGTGCTTCCTTCTAGTGGGTGCTAGAGAAACCAAGGAGTTGGTGCTTCCTTCTAGTAGGTGCTAGAGAAAACAAAGAGTTGGTGATCTCAGCAAGTTGCAGCTTGAAAAACAGAGGTTGTAGCCTCACAATGAGTTGGAGATCATATGTATGATAATATACAGAATTTAAAGATTACTTATCATATCAAGAAGAAGAGGTTTTTACCCTTTATGGGTTTCTTTAGGAAATATCTGTTGCTGTATATTTCATATGTGTGAATGATGTTGAATGTTCTATTGCTTACTTCCCTGCATTATTGTGATCATCATTGATATTTTTGTAATGAATGCATAATTGTTTAAGCTCGATAACAACTGATTCACCCCCCCCTCTCAGTTGTCCAACAATTGGTATCAGAGATGGCCCCTTTTATCTAAGGGTAGATCCTAGAGCTTAAACATGTCAAGCCATGAAGGAAATTCAACCAATAAGGCCCCTCTGTTCAATGGAACAAACTTTGCCTTCTGGAAAGTTAGAATGAGAACCTACATAATGGATTTAGGTGCAGATGTCTAGGATGTGGTAGATACGGGTTATGTAAAGCCAGTTGTACTAGCTAATAAGGATGACAAGCTATAATTTAGCTTCAACGCTAAGGCTATGAATGTTATCTTGAGTGGGCTTGTAGAAGCAGAATTCGTAAAAGTTATGCACCTAGGAACTGCCAAAGAAATGTGGGACAAACTCATAAGTAGTTATTAAGGTAATGATAAGGTAAAGGATGCCAAGCTTCAAACTTATAGAGTACAGTTTGAACAGTTGAAGATGAAAGAAGATGAAACTATTGGAAAATACTTTCTGAGAGTTGAAGAACTGGTAAATGCAATGAAATCACTTGGTCAAAAAATTGAGGAACCTTCTTTAGTTTAGAAAATTTTAAGATCTCTACCAGATAGGTTGAAACCAAAGGTCTCTACTATAGAATAACTTAATGATCTAAAAACCTTGGAGTTTGATCAACTTCTAGAAACATTAACTGCATATGAAATGAGAATAGTTAAATATAAACCCACCTCCAGAGAAGCATCATTTAAGGCAGACAAGAATGAGGATTCTGAGCCTGATGAAATTGAAGAAACATTTGTGAAGACACTGAAGAAGGGATCATGCAAATACAAAGGTAAACTACCTTTCAAATGTTTCAACTGTGGTAAGATAGATCATTTTTCAAATAAATGACCTCACAAAAGAAAGGATCAGACATGTGATGATGAGGAGAAGCACAATCACAAAAATTTCTTTAGAGAGAATAATTTTAAGAAGAAAAGTCTTTGTGTAAACAAGGATGGTGATCCTTCAGATGATGACGACAATGAATCCTCTATTGAAGATAAACTAAATGACTTCATACTTATGGCCAAAGAGGATTATGATAATAAAAACACATGAAGTGAGGCTAATGAAGAAGAAGTTGTGGTTCATATGGAAGGATAATTGATCAGTGTACTGGAAGAGATTGACAAACTCAGAATTAAGAACAGAAAGAAAAAACAAATGTTGATATAGTTCGAGAAAGACAATAAAGAACCTGATGAAGACCTTGTCCTACTAAAAGTGGAATTAGAAGAGGCAAAGAAAATCAAAGACATTCTGAAACAACAGTTATCAGAAAATAAGGCAAGATGTGAATCCTTAGAAGAAGAGATAGTAAAAACCAAAAAATAAATGGAGAAGTTTAAGGGATTGTATAACCAAAATCTAGCAAGTATTAAAGCCTTGGAAGGATTAACCTCCATTCTAAATCAACAAAGAAACCCAAAGTTGATAGCTGGATTGGGGTATGAAGAAGGATCAAGTAGTGATCATCCAAGTAATATAGAACTTATCAACTTTGTCAAATCCTCAAACATTGACAACAATCACTCTACAAAAAAAAAAAAAAAACAGCCACCAAGAACGAATGAAAGAAAAAGTACCAAAACTGAATCTGTAGATCAAAGATATTATCGGCATGAAAGAAATTGACCTCCTCAAAGAAGATAGACTTTTTCAAGGTACAGAGGTTTTTTCTATGGTTATTGTTTTTTCTGCTCTAATTTTGGTCACAAAGCTATAAACTATTCTTTAATATTTAGATATGACCAATCAAGATATTCAATGAATAACCATCTTCCACAACAAAGATCGAGACAACCAAGAAACAAACAACCTCAAACTATAAATCATGCGATGGCTGGGAAAAGGACACAGGTTAAAAATAACAATAGTTATGAGCATAACAATTGCTAAGATATTCTATTTAGTGAACCAGAACGTTACATCCGTCATAACTATGGACATAAAGCTACAGATTGTCGCTTAAAGAATTACACGCCAGATTTGATCCCCACTACTGAAAATGTCAAGGTTTGGAAGAAGAAAGAAGATGACAAGTGTGGACTAGTGTTATCAGCCCAAAGACAAAAGATTCCCTAGTATATTGATAGTGGATGTTCCAAACATATGACTAGAGACAAAAGTAAGTTTCTAACTCTAAGTGAAAGCAAATCAGGGAATGTAACTTTTGGAAATGATGCACCAGGAAAAATAAAAGGTAAAGGAATGGTAAGGTGGAGTAATGGAAAAGGGAAATCTCAAGATGTGTTTTTTGTAGAAGGTTTGAAACATAATATGCTCAGTGTCAGTCAAGTCTGTGACCGAGGATGTGAAGTCATTTTACCTCTAAAGACTGTAGAATAAAATCTGTGAATTCAGGACAACTAGTTGCAAAAGGGATAAGAACATAAAACAATGTCTATGTGTTAAAAGAAGAAAAAGAAGAATGCCACTTAAGAAAGTATGATGAAAGATGGTTATGGCATAGGAGACTTGGACATATAAACTTTGACCACTTAATCAAGCTCAAAAATCTTGAGACAGTAAAAGATCTTCCTAGAATATCAAATCCCCAAGATTCTATGTGTAAACCCTGCCAAGTAGGAAAGCTAACCAGGACACAGTTTAAGTCCAAGAGCTCTACTTCAATAGAGAAACCACTCCAACTAGTTCATATGGATTTATGTGGACCATCAAGATAGGAAGGCATAGGGAAAGAAAACTACTTCATGTTGATTATTGATGATTACTCCAGACTTACTTGGGTTTCCTTTGTCAAGGAAAAAGCTAAATCATTTGAGAAGTTTAAAATATTTAAGGCTTTAACTGAGAATCAAATAGGCAAGAGGTTAAAGGAAGTAAGATCAGATAGAGGAGGAGAATTTATCTCAAGTGATTTCAAGGAATTATGTGATAAGCATGGGATCAAGAGAGAATACACAATCCCAAGAACTCCACAACAAAATGGAGTAGTTGAGAGGAAAAATAGAACAGTGCAACAAATGGCCAGGTCAATGATGAATGAGAAGAACATTAGTTAAACATACTGGGTAGAAGCAATACACATAGTAGTCCATGTTCTTAACAAATCCCACCTCAGACCACAAAGTGACAAGACACCTTATGAACTATGGTTTGGGAGACCTTCTTCAATCAAACACTTCAAAGTCTTTGGGAGTAAATGTTCCATAAAGAATAATGATGAGAAAATTGGAAAATATGATGACAGTGCCGATGAAGGTATCTTCCTAGGGTATGATACAAACAGTAGAGGATACAAATGCTATAATAAGAGGCTGCATAAAATGGTTGACTGTATTGACATAAAAGTTGATGAAGGAATCCTAGCAAGAGAGGTGTACAATAGTGAGTCTTTTACAGAGGACACAACTAAAGCTGAAGATGAATAGGTCCAAGAATTAGAAAATGAAGACTCTGAATCAAATGAAGAAACAAATACTTAGACAGACTCAAATCAGTAGACAACTTCAAATCCCTCCTTCAGAATCACTCAAAAGAATCATCTTGCAAGTCAGATAATTGGTGAAAAAGAAAAAAGTGTACAAACAAGGAGAAAGATAATCAAAAGCACCGAACAATCACATATATCTTTCATATCCATGCTGGAACCCAATAATTTTAATAAAGTTAGCAAAGATGACCATTGGATTAAAGAAATGAATGATGAACTTGATCAAATTGAGAAAAACTATACGTGGGAGATGGTTCATAGACCTGAAGATAAAAATATCATTGGTTCCAAATGGATCTTTAAGAATAATTTTAATGAGCAGGGACAAGTTGTTAGGAACAAAGCAATATTGGTTTGTAAAGGCTATGCTCAAATAGAAGGACTGGATTTTGATGAAACATTTGCAACCGTAGCAAGATTAGAAGCTATCAAAATATTTATTTCCTATGCTTGTCATAAAAGGTTTAAAGTCTATCAAATGGATGTCAAGTCATCTTTTCTAAATGGAGATTTAAATGAAGAAGTCTATATGGAACAACTAGAGAGTTTGGAACTGTCTGATAGCCCTAAATTAGTATGAAATCTGAAGAAAGATTTATATGGGTTAAAACAAGCTCCTCGTGCCTGGTATCATAGACTGGGTATGTATCTCAAAGACAAAGGGTTCAAGAGAGGAACAGTTGACAAAAATATATATATAAAAACAGAGGATAATGGTTTGCTCATCGTGTTGGTCTATGTAGATGACATCATATTCAAATGTAATAAGGATTCATTGGTACAATGGTTTTCTTCTACCATGGAGTCTGAGTTTGAAATTTCTATGATAGGTGAACTATCATTTTTTATTGGTCTGCAAATTACTCATAGGTCTGAAGGGATGTTCATTTCTCAAGAAAAATGTCTAAGATAAATGTTGAAAAGGTTTCAAATGAAATATTTTAAACTTGTGGGCACACCTATGGTTATTGGATGAAAATTAAGTAAGGATGATGACTCACCTGATGTTGATCAAAGTTCATATAAATCAATGATAGGCAGTCTGTTGTACATCACAACATCTCATCCAAACATAATGCATGTTGTTGGAATGGTAGGAAGATATCAGTATTGCACCTAAACAGAGTCATTTTCTAGTTGTCAAATGGATATTCATATATTTGAAAGAAACAATGAACTATGGCCTATGGTATCCTAAGAATCAGAACTTTCAATTATCAGACTACTCATATGCTAATTGGGATAACTACATGGATGAAATGAAAAGCATGAGTGGAGGTGGGTTTTTCTTAGGAGATTCTCCAGTAGCATGGTTGAGTAAAAAGCAAGGTTCCATTTCTTTATCAACTACAAAGGTAGAGTACATTGTTGTTGCTACCTGTTGCACTCAAGCATTATGGATGATTTGGACACTTGCAAACTTGGAGGTAAAATACATTGCACCGATCCCAATTCATTGTGATAACACTAGTGCCATCAGTGTGTCCAAGAATCCTGTATTCCACTCCAATACCAAGCATATTCCCATAAAATACCATTTTTTGAGAGAGTAGGTCACCAATCAGATTGTTCAAGTCCATTACATTCCAACCAAATAACAAATTGCAGACATCTTTACTAAACCCCTAGCCAAGACACCATTTGAATATCTGTGACAGAAGTTGGGTGTCATCCCATCTCACACCTAAGAGAGTCCATCCTGTTAGGGGGAATTTGTATTGATTGAATATCTAATACCTCCGAAAAATACTGTAACATCTCAAGGGGAGCGTGTTTTTTTTTACATTGATGTCAAAGGGGGAGAAAAGAATAGGTCTGGGTGCCTTTGTTGCCATCAATTCCAAAGGGGGAGATTGTTGGCATGTTTTACAGGTAGCATATGCTTGTCATTGATGGAAAGTACAACAACGATGATGGATTCAGTACAGGTATAATGTGCCACATGGGAACCAGAAGTATTTTGGGAAGACGCAACAAAGCAAGCTCTTGAAGACCAGAAGAGATAGTGCATAGGTGCAAGCAGAGTGTAGAGTATGTGTGTTTGTCATTGATGGCAAAGATCACGACCAGCAAGCAAGGAAGCTCAACACTGATGATGGCATGGAAAGATAAGAAGCGTAAACTCCAGAAGTCGAAGAAACAACTCACGAGAAGAATGATGAAATTGTGAATTGCGAAACCACGATATTTCGGGGTTTCGGATATCGAGAGTTGGAGGTGTCAAGGAAGCTCACACTTCATCATAGAAATTGTGAAATGCCGAAATACTAGACCGTTGATCTGACTCCATTTCGGAATTCTAAATACTGGGAGTTGGAAGTGTCGAAACACTTCATCACAAAAATTGTGAAATGCCAAAATGTGAAACGCCAAAATACCAGAGTGTTGATCTGACTCAATTTTGGAGTTTCAGATACCGGGAGTTGAAAGTGTCGAAACACTTCATCACAAAAATCGTGAAATGACAAAATGTGAAATGCCTAAATACTGGACTGTTGATCTAACTCCATTTCAGAGTTCCGGATACCGGGAGTTGGAAGTGTCGAAACACTTCATCACAGAAATGTCGAAACGCCGAAATGCGAAACACCGAAATACCAAACCATTGATATGACTCCATTTTGGAGTTCTAGATACCGGGACTTGGAAGTGTTGAAGCACTTCACCACAGGAATGCTGAACTGTTGAAATGCCAAAATGAAAAAAATACCTTTTGGTGTAGATTTCAGATACCGGGAGTTGGAGTGTTGAAACACTTCACCACAGGAATGTCGAAATGTCAAAATGAAAAATTGTGAAAGCACTTTATGGATAAGCGCTTGGCCACTATCGGTGATCACATCATTGAAGAGCTAGAGAGCAGAGCTATAGAAGCCAAGCTCTATTTTGGAGATCATGAAATGAAGAGTTGAGACGACTCATCATAGAATCCCTGAAATGTGAAAGTGCGAAATACGTTCTTGAATAAGGCTGTGGCCATAGCCAGTGGTCACATCTGCGAAACATGGAGGAAGGATCTAGTGAAACCAAGCTCCATTTCAGGGCTCGCGACTTAGAGTGTCGAGACACTTCATCATAGGAATGCTGAAATGCTAAAATGATGAAATGTCGATGTAGCCGGTGGTCACCATTGATGATCACGTAAGTGGAAGGATCTAGCATAACTAGGCTCCATTTCAAGGTTCACACTATAACTTCTAGAAACCACTGATGGTTTCTACCAAAGGACTCGAAGAGACTTCAAGGTGATTTCCATAGAAGCTGAAGGGTCTCGAGGCATGTTGCAATGAAATGAAGGGTGTTCATACAGACTATTGATAGAGGGACGGCCGTTGGAGACTGGAACTGCAACAGAGGGAATGAGCTCAACTGGGACAAAGAAGATGGAGAGTCTCGATTGCCAGAGAGGCTAAGGAATCTCGGCATAACACCCAGTGATGATGGACGCATGGGTTTAACCGCCAAAGAATTTGAAGAGTTGCAATGATGATCACGCAGAGCACTCGACATGGGGAGAGCATGCAGAAGCATGGAGCATATAGCATGCACAAGGTGCACAGAGACTATAAGAATGCAGAACAAAGAAGAGATGGGGGTTGTTGAGAGGGATTCAGGTGTGTAGAAGGAGGTAGAGTGCAGCAGCTGAAAGGTATAAAAGAGGAATGGTGCATACATGGGACATGGCGCACAGAGCATAAAGCACAACAGAAGCAAAGAACATAGATTCATAACTGAGATAGTAAAAGAAGGTTGAGGTCCACATTGTAGAGAAAAATAGAAGATCAGAAAGGGAAAGAAGATGTAGACATAGAGGCACTGATACAGGAGAGCAGGGCAGCATAGCATAACAATGATAAGCCCGATAAGCCAATGATAGATATTGTATCATTGTGATAAATTTATATCTAGAAAAATTTATATTTAAGGGTGGTAGGGAGGTGATAGGGATGACTGTTGTCCTTAGAGGTTCAAGTGGGTTCTTGAACACGGGGAGTTTTAGCTTCGATCTGGTTGCAGCTAGAGAAACCAGGGTGGCAGGGTGGTGCAAGGGAGAACTTTCATTCTCTGTTTTACAGGTTGGTGCCTATGTGACTGGAAGTTGATGCTTCCATCCAGTTGGTGCTGGAACACTTAGGGAGTTGGTGCTTCCTTCTATTGGGTGCTAGGGAAACCAAGGGAGTTGGTGCTTCCTTCTAGTGGGTGCTATGGAAACCAGGGATTTGGTGCTTCCTTCTAGTAGGTGCTAGAGAAAATAGAGAGTTGGTGCTCTCAGTAAGTTGCAGCTTGCAAAACAGAGGTTGTAGCCTCACAATGAGTTGGAGCTCATATGTATGATAATGTACAAAATGTAAAGATTACTTATCATATCAAGAAGAAGAGGTTTTTACTCTTTATGGGTTTCCTCAGGAAATATATGTCTCTGTATATTTCATATGTGTGAATGATGTTGAATGTTCTATTGCTTACTTCCCTGCATTATTTTGATCATCCTTGAGAGTTCTGTAATGAATTTAAAATGAGCATAATTGTTTAATCTTGGTAACAACTGATTCACCCCCACTCTCAGTTGTCCAACAGGATCATGTCCTTCCATCCTAAATGTTGAACTACTACCTCCATGCGGTGTAGATACTTGACTAGTGCTTCCGAAACTGGCTCCTCTAGTTGTTGTTACCTGTGTAGATTCACTTCATGTTGTCTTCCTTTTCCTGAAATTCAGTTGTCTAAACAATGGTGTTATTTTTGGTGTGTTAGTTATACATGGATTGAGGGGTTCCACACTGACATTAATATGGATAGGATTTATGCCTTCTCTTCCTTCTCTTGGACCTCTCATCTTCCTCTCATATGTTGCACGAAGGATTTCCTCAATCTGCTCAATAGCTCAAAGATCCTCTACCTCCTCTTCATCACTTTCCAAGCCTTCCCTCGTGGATATGGATCTCTTCTTGGTATTCACCTTGTATTGGTAAGGTACTCCACTGTGTGTCTTTCCAGTTGTCACCATGATCAAATTGATATGGTCATCCTCCATCATGATTGGGTCCAAGGGTTCTTCCTTCTTTATTTTGTCCACTTCTCCTTCCATTTCTCTTTTTTCTGTCAATGCTTCCCCCCTTCCCCCATGCACGTAGGAAAGTTTATTTGTCTGACTCCATTGCGATTACACCTTTTTTATATACAAGTATATTAATATAAGTATACAACAATCGAATATACCTTCCTCGAGGCCCTTGTTGAAAATCTTGCCCCACTGCATTGTACGACTTGATGGCATCTATTACAAATTCTGTTATGAAGCCTGCTATAATACTGTCAAGCCAAAACTCTACTGCACGAGTGAATTTTTTATTCACCTGCGGCTGCTGTAACTGCTCAATCTGAACTGAGGTCTAGTCTAACTGTCAAATTCAATTTTTTTTGTGGTTATCCTTCAACCTCAATATCCACTACTGCAATAAGTATGGAAAATCATAGAAAAATACTTCATGGAGATCAGTAAACATGTACTTCTCAAGATATTTGTGTGGTGTTATTCTAGGGTTTATGTTATCATTCTGTGCAAACTCCAACTCCTTTGTCTTCATCCAGTTTTTGATCTCTTCTTTTTTGGTATTCCACGGTCTCAACATCCCCTTCTAGCAGTTCATTCTCACCTTCTTGTCATCCAATTCAGTATTCTCCCGACCCACCTTTCATAGATCTTACCCTCTTTTAACAAACCCCATCTACTCAATCCTATATTATTCCAACCGGCAACGAAACCATTTGTTGGCTTAGATATATGAGTTTATACCTTTAACATGATTCACCCAAGTTAAAGTCTAGTGGGGTTCCAAAAAATCCTCTAAAACTATCGTCCCTCTTGTTAGACTAGAAGAAAATGCAATACATAGGGTGCACTATGCAGTCTCACCCGAGATAGTCTTCATGGGTGACTACAATACTTAGGTGTTTGCAGTCCATGATTGAGTGGAGATCTGAGAAGTGTGCGCTGATAGTTCTATTTAACTTATTAAATCAATATATTTCCATTCCCTATTATGCATGTAATATCATCAACTCATTCATTCATCATGGTAATATCTACTCATAAACAGTAGAAGAGACACAAGCATTTAATCACTTAACACATGTTTTACCGTGTTTAACCCCCTTGTGGGCTATGTCCACAAAGATCTGGCTCTCAAGCTCTTCTATTATGGTATTTCCAAAACTATAGTGCCGCGCGCTTTACAACTTATCCTCAGTTGGGTCAATATCTATTGTGAGGGAGACTAGATTGCACCACGCTCCTCAACCTGCGATCTATCGCTCAAGATCTACCCTCCTTACTCCTCTACAACTCAACAACTTACAAAAATGTATCATATTATAGTAGTGTTTCTCCAAAACTCCCAAAAAGGTCTCTCTATCTCCCCTCTATTGGCTCTCCTAAAGCATCCTTAAGCATCTCTATATATATGTTTTTGGCTCATCGCCCATTACAATGTATTACAAAAACCCTAACCCTAACGTCACTAGGTATTCCATGCATGTTCACGTGATGCTCTTCCTTCCAGCTATTTCTTTTCTCATGCACGCCTTTCTTCCCAAAATAGCCTTTGTTTTTTATTTGATTTGCTTCCAACAGTCCCATATAGAGAGAAATGAAATTTTGAGTGATTAATTCCACTCATATGAAATTAAACCCACTCCAACTCCTTGTAATATCTTCGAATGATTATTTCATCATTGGTTTGGAGTGATCCAAATTATTTCTCACCCATTCACTCTTTTCTTTGGTTACTTTCAGCTGGTGAAATTTTGTATGGACCTTTTCTTAGGAATAATGAGCTTGGATGATTTTTTCTTTGAGTTGGTTGCTTTCAACACTTTTAGTTTCAATTTTTTGGCATTGGCTACATAGGCCTTCTACTTTAGAAGATGATGACCCTATGTTTGATCGGATCTTGGTGCTCTAGTGGAATATTTGGATCTTGAGCCAAAAGACACGAACCATGTTAGAGGTGGGATCTACAAAACCCATGTGCTCATTTACCTCCTTGGCACATGTATATATGAAAATATCGAAACTCAAGTATCAAAACTCTATAGTTGGCACAGGAACTGAACTGAAATTCTTCATAGGTAAATATTAGTTTCAAAAACTCATTAAAACCTTTTAAGAACTTAGGAAATCAAATATAATAAACAACTATTACCTCTTAAATACTTGTTGCAAGGTTTTAGGCTTAGTAACATGGACATGAAATGGATACAATCCTTGTTTCTTTGAAGGATATTGAGGAGGCCACTTGCATGCTTGATGGAGGTCATCCTACTTCTTTTAGAGGCCATTTTGCACCTTGAGGATATTTTAGCACCTATTTTCAGGGTAGCTACCTTCAAGAGAAACTATCCTTTGATAGAATACCCATAATTTTGTTAGATTAATGGAATTATATGAAGAATGACCATATGATTTACGAAATTTGGTTTGATAGAAATTAGAGAAAAAATTGACACACCTATGGTACTTTTAAAATATGTAGCCAGAAGATTATCGTGAATTTTTTACCACTTCTGGGACACTTTTGGAGGAGGTCATTAAGGATTTTGAGGAGGTTGTTCCACCTTTTAGGATTTTTTTCCACATGTTGAGGAGGATGACTTGGAACTTACTTAATCTGGGGTCTTTTGAATAAGTTATTCATGTATCATGGATATTATTGTATAGGTGGCATTACCATCGAGCATAGTTTTTGTACTTTTCACCATATCTCTCAGGTTTGTAAAGAGATAAATTAATTTTATATTCTTTTAGTAGAAAACATAGGAGAATATTGTTTTATATTGAGAGGGTTGCTAGATGTATTCATATAAATAGAGAAGCTCCTCTCATTTGTAACTCATTGCTAGAATTTCTAGAGAACAATTACTTGTCTAGTTTTGTTCTTCTATATTTACTATGGATGGATAAGTAGAGCAACTTCTTGAGGAGATATCTTGTGGATTTGTTTTCCCATTTAATGGATGCTCTTGGATAGTTTTTTATGTATGAAACGGTTTCTTGAGTAAGTGGTCTCACTTAATTTGTTGGATTTTGTTTATGGATGATTTTAAGTATAGTTGTACATCTCTAGTGGTGGTGATGCACTCTTTTGGTTTCTTTCTTGAATAATTCCCTTCCTCAAAACCCTTGGAAGATTACGAGTGGAATTTATTTCCTTGAATCATATTGAAGTTTGTAACTTTGTACTAGGTGGATCTTCTAGGGTTTGTAGCGGAGAACAATGGATATCACCCTAGTTCTACTAACATATTCTCAAGGGAGTCCTTCATTGACCCCATATGCCCCCCAAAAATATAGTAGACACAATTTTTCTCCCATCTAGTCAATCTAAAATTATAAACTTCAATTTTTATCTTTGTTTTAGGGTAAATCTAGGGCTTGTTTAGCTTACATTCAATTTTCATCCATAAAAAACCCTAGATGTTGAGGGTTTTCTTGCATATTTTTGACCTAAAACAATCTCTTGGAGAATCATCATAGTTCGTTTGTATTACAACAATTTTAGGGATAGACATCTCCGTTTTATTGTCTGTTATATCCTATTAAATTTTTAGACTTAATAAGTTACTTAAACCCTAGTTTTATCCATTATTTTAGCCCTAGATTATATGTGTTTATAATTTGTTTAAGGGGTCGAATTGTATAGCAGTTATCACTTGGATTGTGCTACAATTTACTCATCTTTTATAACAACCATAAATTTTCATATTTGTATTGTTTGGGGATTGTTTTACATTAAATAGAAACTTGATAAAACCCCTTAACCTAGCCTTAAAGCACATCAAGACCAAATCTAGAATATACCCTGAATAAACACCTAATGCATAACTTTTTAAGTATGCCTCATTGGTGGTAAATTGGGTATGTACATAGGGTATTGTCCCATTCTCTTATGATATTGATGTGGTTAGATGATACGTATTGTCTTTATTGGTGGTAAATCTAGAAGTCCTTGAAGCTACTAGGGAAGCGAGTTGGATTTATCCTTCACTAAAAAAAGGGAAGTTGTTGCCTAGGTGATAGTGGTAACACTTCTAATGTTCCACTCATTTTGTACCTCCTCGAGGATTTTCACTAGGGTACACGGTTGTGTGATAACAATAACAATATAATGAAAAAATGAAATCTCCACCTAGGTTTAAACCTAGCTTTTCACTAGGGTACAAGGTTGTGTGATAACAATAACAATATAATGAAAAAATGGAATATCCACCTAGGTTTAAACCTAGTGCACATCACCAAAGGACTATAAAATGTTAAAAATTTATCAAATCATTAGAGAAGGCATGCTCATCAAAGATGCATGTAGTAAACCCCATGCTCTAACTCCAACTTAGGAAAAAGTACATCCACAAGAGTATTAACATCATCAAACATATTTTCGCCTAAGTGATGCAACAAATGTTAAAATATCATGTGATATCACTTAGGGAAATCCCACCAAGGAAAAATGCACCACCACAATACGTATCATCTAACCACATCAATATCATAAGAGAATGGGACAATATAAATTCCATCCCATCCAATCATCAAGTATGTCCCCACCACACTTCCAACATAAGAGGACCATGTAGAACAGCCCTATTAGTGACACTAATAACACCCCTCTTAGTGACACTAATAATACACCATTATCATGCAAAATTCACTTGACCCCAACAATCATGAGACATCTACCTCCTAACATCATCATTTAACCCCTTGAGGGGCTAGAACCATCATCCAAGAACAAGATATATCACACACAAGATACACATATATATTGAAACCACTTCATAATGAGATAGCATGCTACATAACCATAAATATGCAACCAAGGATTGATCAACAAGGAAAGTACAGGTGAGAAGACCTCCATTAAACAATCCATTTGCATGAAGATGTATAACCCGAAGTTGGTCCAATGCTCCAAAATACCAAGTGCAAATCTCCATCAACGTGATGAAAATCACAAAGTGAAACCTTATACAATATGAGATGCAACACTCATATTAACTTAATTATCAAAATCATATTATTCAATATTTTTTTTCCAAAGAAAGCTTGGGGAAAAACCTACTAAATACTTCTCCATAATACATGGATGGGTGAAACCTTAAACAATATGTGATGTAACACTCTCTAATTAACTTAATTATCAAAATCTTAATAGTCAATATTTTTTTTCTAAGAAATGTTGTGGGGAAACACTCCAACTTAATAAATATAATAATATCCCCCACCCTTCGTATAAATAAATTTAACTTCCTTGTTCCATCTCACCATACAAACAATCCAAGTTCAAACAAATTGTATCTAAATACTTCCCATAATCTATGGATGATAAGAGGGATAAAATATAAACCCAAGAAACATAAAAATAAAACCCTAAATATCCAAACAAATTAAAATAACCCATGAAATTATTACTCAATATTTTATGAAAGCACTTTATCTTAATATGCCCACTCTTCTATAAATAAATTTAAGTGGTTCCGTCTCACCATACAAACAATCCAAATTCAAACAAGTTGTACCTAACAAGTTAAAAACAAAACCCTTCCAAATATTAAAAAAAAAAAATTTAAAAACAAAAACCCTTCCATATATTTATAAAAAAAATCGTTTAACACAAAGCACACATCAAACCGACAAAATTAATTTAAGTGGCACTTACATTATACTTTATCCTTATATAAGAAACCCTACTCAAAACTACTCATGATACTCGTGTATATTCATCGACTGTAAATAGCTCTGCCAGTCGATCTCAAAATGGCTTCATATGGTGTTCCCCAAAAATATTTGGATGTGCCAGTCGATCTCAAAATGGCTTCGTTTACGATCTCAAAAATCTGTGGATGGTGTTCCAAGAATTCGCGTAAGATCCCATTAGACTCCTTTATGCGGAAGACTCTGTTCAGCTGCTCTACATCACTAAAAATAGAATCCCAGGGTTTCAGGTAATTCCCGATTATACTAAAGTCTTAAACGAGAGTGAAATGAGTCGTCTGTTGAAGGATTTGGTGTACCATTATCGCTTCAGGTAATTCCCGATTATACTAAAGTCTTAAATAATTCGGTGTACCATTATCGTCATATTTCTCAGAAGAACGAAAAGAAGGAAGAGGCTGATTGGAAGGCACTTGGAAATAGAGAGAGCAGCCATTGCACAAGATTAACACACAATAATAGAATGTATTACACAGACAAATGGAGATTACATATATAGCATCCAGATCATCGATTCCTAACAATCTAGATCTTAAGAAAGTGGATCTGATTAACTAAAAATAGTTAACCTAGAAACTCACAGTTACAATAGCTGTAAGGCTAACTCACAGTTACAACAGTTGTAAGGCTAACTCACAGTTACAACAGCTGTAAGCATTATCTCTAACACCCTCCCTTAATGCTTACATTACAAATATTACAATCACAAATTACAAAACATAACAAAAAGGTTACAACACAAATTTTGTCATGTCTGTCTCATTGGTCCTCATATGCAGTTACACCCATCTCTGAACTTCATAGACACACTCTTTCTCTCCCATCATCTTCGAGCTACCACTTCATACAACACAAATACAACTGCTTCCAACCATCTTTGAAGTAGCTATAGGATCAACGATTCTAAACTACCCCGAAGAATAGTCTCGATACTCAAACAAACAATCAGTAATCGATCTTACAAAATGACCTTTTTACACACACTCATCAATACGATGATAACCCTTAATTGATGATCTTGAAGGACCGAAATACAACAAAAATCTCTAGCTTTTAACAAACTTCAAACTAGTTATGCATTCGTTCTTATAGCTCCAAAGAACATCAAGAACTACATACCTGAGTTATATCACTCTGTTCTTTGAGTGGTTGTTGAGAATATAATTTTACAGACAAAAAATAATATAACATACACAAATCACATCACACTATATGTAACACTACAACAAATCTACCAAACCAACTCAAACACTTTCCGAACATAAAGTCCACCCATTGCAGCGAGAATCAGAGTTTCGACAGAGAGAAAATCAAACCCTGTTGTCGATGCCAAAGCAGATTTGGTGTTAATAAACATGTTTTACAACCATCAATAGATCTGGTAAGCAGTCATTGGTTGCTACGGAATGAGCAGGCTGCAAGCTTCCAAATCTTAAAAATGTGAGGTGAGCACAGGTGATGTGACAGATCTCTTTTCTTCCACGCAGCTGTCACTGATCAACGAATGCACAGCCGTCTAACCTCTCACAGTTTGATCAACGAATATTTGGGCAGTGATACCCTCGTCAGTTCCTCACAGTTACAACAACTAACTCACAGTTATAACAGTTGTAAGGCTAACTCACAGTTACAACAGCTGCAAGCATTATCTCTAACAAAGGCCCTGTGGCAGAAGCTTAATCTGATCCGTCTTTATTGCGAATACGGGGAATCGAATAGGGATTTGTTTTCGCCAATCGAGGGATACAAATACTTGTTCATGGTGGTCAATCAAGGGATTTGTTTTTGTCAATCGAGGGATACAAATACTTGTTTATGAAGCCAAGTGATGAAGCCAAGGAAGTGTGCAGAGAAGTGGCCAGGATAGTCGATATCGTCGGCTTGAAACAAATGGACTTGCTAAAGATACCTGAAAACTCTTTACAGGCATTTGTACATATTCTGTCTCAGCTTGGACAATCCGAGTATTTGTTAGGTCGCCAGAATTCAAGGGATGAAATCATAGATGAAGATCTCCACAACGGAATGGCAATTCTGCAAGCTGCCTGGAAATGGAAGAGCCTCAGTTTACTCTATTTTGACAATTAGGTCGACGTTCTTGTAAACGTAATAATACTTTCCATTTTCCGTTATCGAGAAAGAGGGGTGGCTTGTATTTGTGAAGCACTCGAACTAGGGTTCGGATTAATCGAAGCCGTACTTAAGGTTGAAGATTCTGAAGTTTATAATTATGGCTACGAGAAGATGAGGCTGGTACAATTGGACGTAATCGAACACATTGTTGGAATGGTGGAACTTGCTCTTGCGGTCTTCGAATTCAAACCATCTCGTAACTTCAAACTTGCTCTTTCTCCCATGGATGTCTGTGCCTTGCTCCACTGCGACCCACAAATAACCTCACCTCGGATATCTATTTTTGCAGACCTTTCCATCGCTTCTCTTTGTTACCTCATACTTCCCTTCCTTAGACATGCTAATAAAATATTTACCAAAAGATCACTTGAAATATATATAAACATTGACCTTGTGTGTCCTTATAATAGAATTCTTGTCGTGTATTTATATTTTTACAATACAAAATATTTCCTTAATTCTAATTTTAATCTTTAATTTCTTGTTACAATCACTTTATTTTTTAATTAATGACTTCTAACTATTTAGGGGTTTCTTAACCATTTTTTGGGCTTCCAACTTCATGAACATTGCATACCACCTATCCTTGGAAACAACATGACAATGACTATTCATATATGAGTCTATTACATGCACTTGCAGTGTCCTTCATATCATTATTCCTCAAACCAGGACTTCATAACCACACCTCTAGGGCTTCTCAACCATTCAACTATATTTACATGGTTTTTTCTATGATTGACTAGGGATGACAACAATGATTCTAGAGTTCATCCAAAGTTGACATCAATGAGAACTAACTTTCCATCATCAACAACTTTATTGAATTAATTTTCAATGCCGGAGATCTTTAAAATTCACATAAACCCACACTACATAAACCAAATCAAACAAGAGCCAAAGATCCTTTTATGATTCAAAAATTTCATATTTAAGCTTGTGCTTCTTAGATTTTAGTCTTAACCGTAACTATTCAAATTCCAAATATAATGCTTCATAATCCAATAGATTTCAAAAATCCACAAAGAACAATAAATGTTTTTCTACATTAATTTTTTTTATTTGATTTTTTGTTTTTAACCATAAAATTAAACCAATATGAAATTGTAAGAAAATGTGTAAGATAGCTATAATGGTATGAATGGTCCTACATTATATTCTAACTAGAATATGTAAGGATGTTATTCACAAAGTTGTTCATCAAACAACCATTGAATATCTTTCTTTTCTTCTTCTTTCTTGACCAAGCTTTGTACCAATCTTCATCACCATCACAATCATCTCTTCCTCCTTTGGAAACTACAATGAATATTTTCCAAAGGGCCTTACTTTGAAAAACTTGTGTTGTGAATGGTGCTCATTACCACTCCATCATCTTTCTCTTATAACATTACCACTATATTAACCCAAGAATCTCCTCATTTTGTTTTTCTTTTACTGCAACCACTCCTTTACTATAATTGTCTTCCTCTTCTTGTTTCTTTGCTACATATTCACTCTCTTACATTATCTCTTGCTGCCACAATTGCTACATATTTTCTTTGATTGACTCCAATTTCTTTTTCTTCACATTGGACTTCACCCACAAAATAATTTGGAAATCAAACATTCTCATCTACATATCTTCCACTATTATTCTCATTAAGCATTAGTGAAAATACAAACATGGAAAATCGACAATCTAATAACTTTGAGGAATGATTAAAGGTACTTTCAAAATAAATCAATTTAAATAAACAATTATTTATAAAGTAATTTTAATTTAGAGGTACTTTGATTTCCATAATAAAATAATGTAAGTAAAATCTCATTTATAAATTGAGAAATTGAAACGGTTGGAGTGTTACCATTGTGCTACAAAATCAATGGTTTCATATTTAATGTTGACCCCTCCAATCACCCAAATCATTGCAATAATATTTCGATGAAACTTGTTATATGAACTCTCTAACAATAATTGTCAATCAAACTTGTTAGATGAATCCTCGTTGACTATCTCGTGATCTTATGATTCTATGATATTATTTTCCCATGGAAGACGTTTGAACAACTTCACTCTAGAGGTGAAATTTGTGGAGTAAAAACTTCACATAGAATAAAAGATAGTGTCTCATAGTCAAAGACATAAATGTGTGCAACAACTTCACTCTAGAGGTGAAATTTGTGGAGTAAAAACTTTACATAGAATAAAAGATAGTGTCTCATAGTTAAAGACATAAATGTGTCCAATCGTATTTCTAATGTGTGGAAGATAGAATATGTGGAAATATATTATATATAAGTATCAATAGAGTTGTGTAAAGACATATAATTATGTAACCTCATTTATATTTTCTATGTGATTCAAATCTGGAACTTAATAGCTAAACATATATTTAGATTTAAAAAGATGTTTTAAAATTTAAAAGTTGAGAAGAAAGTGCTTTAAAATTAATTGTAATGTATTAAGAATAAGGAAAATTTAAGAACAATATAACACCAAAATGGGTGACCATATACCACAGTTAACTAACTCTTATATCCTTATAACTATGGATGTTAGGGTAAAATCCTAAATCATTTAAGTACTTGAAGTAAAACATGTTCTACAAAATTCATTTCATAATATAAATTATACCTTTAATTATAAAAAATGAAAATGAATGATATTTGATTACATTTAAGATTGGCTATGGTTAAAAACACCACTGCAAATTGCAATGTACATTAGAATATTAGAAACCATACAATGGACTAGGCATTGAACATTCATTCCAATACTCATAAAGTGAGCACACGTGCCATATATGTAACTTCCTCAATAGTTTCACATGTTCATCCATTTATCCCCAAGTAATAGGTGTTATAACACTATCGTATGAAGAATGTTGTTGTTGTATCAATAATTGATGTATCCAAGTCATGAGCCTTTGCAATATCACACAAACATGGTGTAATTTCTCTACAATTGGTGTAAATAAATTCAATTTGAGGATTTAATAGACAACCACTATATTTTGTAGCTCAATTGAAAACAAGCATATATAAACCATAATAATAAATCAGTAAGTAAAAATAACCAATAGTTTTGCAATTCAATTCAAAACTAGTATAAATACGACAACAACCATAGTCTCATAGAACTTAATGTTCCAAAAGCATCCCATCAACACATGGTTTTCGAGATTCGGGCGGTGAATTTCTGTCAATTTATGTCATTAGGACACTCCTCGTAATTGCATCTTCCTGAAGCTTCTAAATCTATTTGCAGATAATGGCTTAGTGAAGATATCAACTACTTGATCATTTATTCTACAATAGATAAGAGAGACAAAGTTCTCGTGAACCAATCGTCTCAAATAGTGCACATGGAGCTCAACATGCTTCATATTAATGTGGGAAAAATGGTTGTGAGCAACTTGAATGACACGTTGATTGTTAGGGTATATTGTAGTTTTGGTATAAACATGGAATCAAATTTCGCGTAGAAGATGGGAAATCCAGACGACCTTTGTACCTACATGAATGGTGCCATGATATTTTTCTTCTATAGTCGACAAGGAAACTACCTTATATTTCTTGCACAACCAAAACAAATGTTCAGTGCTAAAGTGAACACAACCATAAGTGGACTTCTTATCATCACCGTCGTCAACCTTGTTGGAGTTGGTGAAGCTAACCAATGAATATGAACTTCTACAATACTTGATACCAAAAAATGTGGTACCTTTGAGAGAGACGAAAATTAGCTTGAATTATTTCCAATAGATTTCTTTGTAGTCCTCCATAAACCAGAAAACCATACTAACAACAAAGGACATGTTAGGTCAATTATAAGTGAGATAAATAAGACTGTCATCTAGTTTTCGATAGAGTGTAGCATCTACTATGAGAGATTGACAAGTTTTATTCAACTTTACTCTAGAATGAAAGAGAGTAACACAAGGATAACAATAATCCATATTAAAATGTGTCAAAATATCCATGACATATTTAGATTGAAAAAATAAAAAACCATGAGACAATGGTAAGACTTGAAGACCCACAAAATGATACAAAGAATCAAGATTTGTCATGCTAAAGGAGTTAACAACTTTCTTCTTCAATCTAAGAATGAGATCAATGTTATTTCAAGTTATGACAAGGTTATCAACATATACAAAAAAAATCAAGGTGTTTCCATTAGTATGGAGTACATATAAGTTGTGATCATATTCACAACATTTGAAACCAAGTTGAAGAAAGAAATTGTGGATATTAGCATACCAATATCTAGGAGCTTTGTTCAAACCATAGAGAGACTTATTGATTCAATAAACCATGTTAGGATATGTCACAAAAATAGGAGGTTGTCCCATGAAATTTTCTTCAAATAGTTCACCATGAAGAAAGTCACTCTTCCTGTCCATCTTATAGATTTTCCATCCAAATCTAGCAACAAGAAAAAGAATGGGACGAACATAGTTCATTTTTGCAACAAGGGAAAATGTTTTTCTAATATCCCCCAAAATAAATTATTTTGGAAGACTGAAAATAGTTAGGAATTTATTTATGTTTTTGGCAAATTCGAAATTGGAAAATTATTGTCATTTATGGAAATTCTGAATTGGGAATTCAGTTAATTGTAATTAAATATTGTGACTGGTTGGGCAAAGATTTGATTTTCCCAACTAACTCTTTGACTATGACACTTGTAAGAGACAAATAATTTATATATTTATTGTTGAGAGACAAATGGAACAACCAAGTTGAAATCAACTAACCATGACTCCATGAGTGGGGAACATGCCTAATTACCTCAGGGCTGAATTTTACAAGTGGAAAATCTGGAATTTGGCCATTGGCAGCCCCTGAAAATCAGGGATTTGTAAAGATGTGAAAATTTCAAAGGGGAAAATACCTAGGCACAATATGCTTTTGCATATATAGCATATGGGAGGAGGTAGGACACTGCCTAGTATGTTGGCGGAAAGATGAACTTGCTCTTGCAAGCACTAATTATGAGTGTGAGGCAAGGAGAACTTCCGATCTGAAGAAATACAGACTTGTTTTTATGAGTACTATTTTTGAGTGTGAGGCAAGGAGAATTAGGATCTGAAAGAGGACGATAGTGAAAGAGGAGTTCGATTTTCTCCCTCATGGATTCATGGTTAGGCTAGGGGGTGAAGGAAACAAGTAATTTGGCTATTTTTTTCTATGGTTGGGTGGAACTTGGCCATTCCATTTGTTGTCCCAATAATTTGTTCAGATATGTTCTTCTACTCTTCTTTGGTCGACCGTTTTGTTGATTAATAATTGGTTGAATGTATTTACTTAGTTCTGGTTAAATGTTCTATGGACGAATGACTGATATGAATGAAGGAAATGAATTATTTATTAGGCCTTTACATTTGAATTATGCATTGAGTAGAGTCAAGGACGACTGTTGTATGTGCTAACCATTGATATATGTATGGAAGTTTCTTGAGTAGAGATAAGAAAACTGTTGTATGTATTGTTGTTGATGAAAGTGTGAAAGTTTACTATACCTGTGATATAATCTGTGGTCTACAATAGAAAACAATTAATGAATCGATCTGTGATTGATATTAAGGAATGTTTAAATTGTACAATTATCAAATGGAAGTTCGAATGAATATCAGAATTGGACTATATATGTATATGTGTTGTTACCTATACAGATTCTCCAAGCTATATGAACATCTATTACACAGGAAGCTATGTGTCGATTATTGTAAGCAATTTCCTCTTTAGCCAACTATGTTAACTATAACAAAGGGTTATAGTTTTTGCTCCTTTTTAATCTCAGGAATAAATGTCTAGGAACTTAAATACATAAACATGTTACCTTTACAGATTTGGTCCCTTATTGAAGTGAGTCTTCAAACTCTACATAAAATTTGTGATCATAACTATTGATTAGGGAAAATCATCTCCAGTAGGGATTTCCCTCTCTATCCTTTCTTTAAGGATTGAAGATAAATTTAACCAACTATCTATAGGAGCTTGGTATAAAAACTACCAAGATAATATTATGCCAGGGTAGATCTATATCTTTTTCAATAGAATCTAGGTCATGAGATAATCAAAGGAAGCTCAAGGGTTAAGATCTATCAATGAGAAGTCAAAATATTTCAAGCTGTTAGATCTCAAAAAAGTAGCACACTCATTAGTCACAAGGAAGTATCGGAGTTTCACAAATGAGAAGATTTGGAAGAAAGAGTGAAATCTGTGAAACTCCGAACTGAGAAATCCTGAAATCATTGAGACCGTCCATCAAAAGGGGACACATGGCAAGAGATAAACATTCCGTTGAATCACAGGGGGAAGAGGTCAAAGGGTAGAGTCATGAGGATTCGTGAAACATGAAATCACGATTTAATCTAAGTCATTGGTCGAGGAGAGATCTTGACCGTTGATTTTCCAGGGAGAATTTCAGGGTATCGGGGATCAGAAGCAGGGAAGTGAGCACCCATCCAACTTCGTGAAACACAAATTCCCAATGCAGGAAGGGAAGATATGGAACATTAGATCTAGATAAGCATGTGGAGTCGGATTGGGCATTCTGAAATGTTGTCATTTCGGAAGTCGAAAATGTGGAGGAAGTGTTAACTTGGAAACTGCAAGTTGCAAAATCCTGATTTGCGAGAGGAGAGTCTGGACCATTGGATCCAGAAAGGATACGTATGAAGTGTTAAAATTGTCATATCTTGGGAAGCTGAAGAGATGAGAGTCGTTGATCTATGAAGGGACACTTGTCACCAGATCAGGAGATCCAGAGAGTTACCCTGGAGTTTTTTGTTTGAGAACTGAAACAACCGAAGAATGAACATATGTTGCAAGTGTTAGACATCGATCTGGGTTGGACATGTGTCACCAGATCGTGGACTCCAAAAGGATTCAATCTGGAGACTCGTGGTTGTTAAAACTTGAAATTATCAAAGGCTTGAGTACCAGAAATGACGAGAACCGTCGATGTGAAATAGGGAACGTGGCACTATATCTAGAACTCTAGGAGATACCCAGTTAGTAGAGGCGATATATTGAGATTTGAGATCTCAGAAGTTCATAGAAGAGGAACAGATCTGAGTCGTTAGATCACTCGAAGTGAATCTAAGCCATCAGATCCATAGAGGAGACATGGGGAAGATCTGTGGACTCTGGGAAAAGACCCAAAGCAATTCTAGGCCATTCAATTTAAGTGGACATGTGGCAGGATTCTACATAATTTAAGGAGAAGGAAAAAGGGACTTGAGATTTGAGATCCCCGAAGGCTGGATCCGCGGAGGAGACCCTGCTGTGGATTCAAGGGGAAAGGTGGCAATAGATCTTCCACTCTAGGATATCATCACACAAAGAAGAGTAGAGTTGAGAGTTGAAACTCCCATAGGTCGAAAAGGCAGAGTCAATGATATTTGTTGATCCAGAGGAGATCTATGTGTCGACAGATCGAGGGAGTCTAGGGAGACACATGGAAAAGGAAAGAAGGGCATATGAATGAAGGGGATAGTGAAGAGGAGTTAGCACCCGTAAATTGAGAAATGCCCAGAGTGTGTAGAGTTAGAAGGTCTCAAGTTTGCGATAGATGCACTGAACCTTATTTTCTTTAAGCACACAATTCTATGATTTTGACTCCACATCATTTAGACCTATATGACATGGCAACTTTCTATTCTTAAGGATCTTATGTAGTTCAAGTGGGGTTCTTCCTCTGTAAATCTAACGTTAACATGTGTATATATTTATATATAGATATTGGGAACTGATCATAATGATTAGTGGGACTTTACTAACCATTACGCTTATGTTAGATATGTTGGCAATCTTAGAGGCTGGGGTACACTAAATTTACCTTGACCCTTTAAGTATATGACTATTGTGCACTAGGAAAGAACCAGAGATAAAATATATTATAATGATAGTTAATTTGTGTCAATAACTCAAAACATAAACCTTGAAAAAGTAAATAGTGATGATAAATACCTACTTATAATAAGAGTAGGCCTTTCAAGATAAGTTGTTCAAAGAGAAAGAGATTTAATGTCCATAAGATTTTTTTTTTATTTGGTAAATTTGGGTAACATTACAGTCTTAGTGTATTTGATGCTTTGTTGTTGAGA
This sequence comes from Picea engelmannii, assembly GCA_009831015.1. NCBI lineage: Eukaryota > Viridiplantae > Streptophyta > Pinopsida > Pinales > Pinaceae > Picea > Picea engelmannii. The sequence goes on along the minus strand of ML778118.1, from coordinate 304,884 downwards.
AAATCCCTTCACAAATAGATGATATTTATGATTCTCACAACACTTTCAAAGGTAAATTTGGTCCTATAAACCCATTGACACTTCACAACATTTCTAAACCTAGGGAACATCACCAAAGAAATATAACATGTTAAAACTTAATTAAATCATAAGAGAACGCATGCTCATCAAATATGCATGTAGTAACCCCCATGCTCTGACTCCAACTTAGGAAAAAGTATATCCACAAGAGTATTAACATCATCAAACATATTTTCGCCTAGGTGATGCAACAAATGTTACAATATCATGTGATATCACTTAGGGAAATCCCACGAAGGAAAAATGCACCACCAAAATACATATCATCTAACCATGTCAATATCATAAGAGAATGGCACTAAATTCCATCCCATCCAATCATCAAGTATGTCCCCACCACACATCCAACATAAAAGGAACATGTAGAACACCCCTATTAGTGACACTAATAACACCCCTCTTAGTGACACTATTAATACACCATTATCATGAAAAATTCACTAGACCCCATCAATCATGAGACATCTACCTCTTAACATCGTCATCTAACCCCTTGGGGGGATAGAACCATCATCTAAGAACAAGATGCATCACACACAAGATAAACATATATACTAAAACCACTTCATAATGAGATAGTATGCTCCATAACCATCAATATGCAACCAAGGAGTGATCAACAAGGAAAGTACATGTGATAAGAGATCCATTAAACAATCCATTTGCATGAAGATGAATAACCCCAAGTTGGCCCAACACTCCAAAATACCAAGTGAAAATCTCCATCAACGTGATGAAAATCACAAAGTGAAACCTTATACAATATGAGATGCAACACTCATATTAACTTAATTATCAAAATCATATTAGTCAATATTTTTTTCCAAAGAAATCTTGGGGGGAAACCTACTAAATACTTCCCCATGATACATGGATGGGTGAAACCTTGAACAATATGTGATGTAACACTCTCTAATTAAATTAATTATCAAAATCATATTAGTCAATATTTTTTTCTAAGAAATCTTGGGGGGAAACCTACTAAATAGTTCCCATAATCTATGGATGGTAAGAGGGGTAAAATATAGCCCCAAGAAGCATAAGACTGTAAGGTTGAGTATCCAAAAAAATTAGTATAACCCATAGAATTATTACTCAATATTTTATGAAAACACTTCAGCTTAATAAATGTAATAATATCCCCCACTCTTTGTATAAATAATTTTAACTTCTTTGTTCCATCTCACCATAAAAACAATCCAAGTTCAAACAAGTTGTATCTAAATACTTCCCATAATCCATGGATGGTAAGAGGGGTAAAATATAAACCCAAGAAGCATAAGAATAGAACCTTAAGTATCCAAACAAATTAAAACAACCCATGGAATTATTGCTCAATATTTTATGAAAACACTTCAGCTTAAGTTTCTATGTTGCACAAGTTTCCGAAACATGGGATGAGAAAGTTGGGAGTGGATACCAGTGTCTAGAACCAATAGAAGTTTCGGTGAAGTTGGGAGCAATAATAAATATTTAAAAGATATAAAAAATATTTTAGATTACAATGTATAGAGATATTGATACATTTTAAATATTATTTCAATAAAATTGAAGGACAATGTTTCTCACATTAAAATTACTAATTTAATTTGTGCTAATAATTATATGAATATATTTAACACAATATTTAAACTTTAATATCCATAAATATTCCATTAGAAAATGAGAAACAAAATTGAAAATACATATATACATTTTTAACATCTTTTTAAAATTAAACTTTACATATCTATAAACTTTAAACATCTTTGTAAATTTGAAGCATTGTTCTTTCTTTATTGGAAAAAACAAAATAGTACTACTCTTCTAATATGAAAATACAATAAAAATTAATGATATGGTTTGCTGATATCAACTACAAAGTGGAGAAAATGCTTGTGGTGGATAGGGTATTGATTTATTAGACTTTCAAGTTTAGTTTGGGCTAGAAGAAAAACATACATCCATTAAAAGTTTTTCATATCCACGACTATAAAGTGAGTATTATTAAGTTTTTTTACTTAACTAATTTTTGAAATAATATTTGCGTGTAGTTTATTCTTAGTTTTATAGTGATATTTTGAATAAATATAATGAAAATATTTGTAAGAAATTATGTATTTGTAATAAAGGAATAAATAAATTTACATTTTAATTTAATATAATTCTAATTTAAAGCTATTCCTTTAGGAAATGGGTTCCCAAGATCCCATTTCTTTGATGTTGAAGCTTCCTAAAAGCTTAAGTTCCCAACCATTTGGGGACATTCCCAACCAATTTCCAAGCTCCCGGAACCTGGAACAGTTCCCGTGCAACTATGATATGTGTGTGTGTGTGTGTGTGTGTGTTTAAGATATTTCAAAACATTATTTTAATATGATATATGAGCTTATTTACTCTTGTATTTATGGTAGAGTATATTTTTTATTATTTTTATTTTTAATCTGAGATATGTATTTGATAATTACTTTTAAAAATTCTTTATTATTTAATATTAAAAAAATTGTAAAAAAATATATATTTTTTTATTTTTTTCCTTACTTTTGAATACACTCACTTTTTAAAAAATATTTTAAAACATTATTAATATAATTCCATGGAAACCATTCCTATTGTCCCTACAAAGGAAGAAGTTTTTTCTTTAGATGACATAGAGTTCGGGGTTAAGCGGCTCGCAAATGGGAAAACTAAAGACATTGAAGGCTACCAAGCTAAAAAATTTAAAATCGGAGTGTCAATCCTTATCCCTCACATACACAAGTGCTTAAATTTAGTAGTCAAGCAAAGCTTCCCTAAACCTTGGATGCAAAGCCTCATTGTTCCTATTTTTAAAAATGGGGATAAAAAAATTTCATCTAATTATAGGACCATTATGATTAGCCCGATTTTAGCCAAGCTTTATGGAATTATTTTGGAAAATAAGATTAGCATTTGGCTAGAAATTCATGGTAAAAAAGCTAAAGGCCAGGTCGAGTTTAGGAGATATCATTCAACTGTGGACCATCTTGTTACCTTTAGGATCATTGTAGAGGAGTTCTGCAATACTAAAACCAATCTTTTTTGTTGTTTTGTTGACTTTAGAAAAGATTTTGACATGGTTCCTAGGAAAAACCTTTGGAATAGGTTGAAAGAGATAAAAGTACCTCTCGAGTTGAGGGCTGTTGCAATAAGGATGTATGAGAACATTATTGCTAAGTTTAAAAATAATGAGGGCTGGTCAAAAGAGATTAACTGCAATATCGGAGTCAAACAAGTTTGCCCCTTGTCCCCTACCATTTTTGGCATATACATTGATAAGTTAGAAGAATTCTTGGAGAAATCATCTTGTGTCAGCCCCACTCTCACTCATATAGTCATTAATATTCTTATTTATTCTGATGATATCGTTCTTATGGCAAGGAGTCCCCATGATCTTTAAAACCAACCAAGAATACTCAAGGACTTTTGCTCCAATATGGGTATGATTGTTAATACTGATAAGACTAAGGTCATGATTATTAAATCCAATAAGATCCCTTATGATACCTTTGTATATGAAAACAACAACTTGGAGGAATTTACTTCATACAAATATCTTGGAATTGATATTCATCACAAGCTCATTTGGAATTATAGCATTGAGAAAAGGATTATTAGGGGATGGAAAACTTATTATGGGCTTGAAAATAATTGTAAATCAGTTGATATTTGTAGTTTGGATAAGAAGAAACTCCTCTTTGAGACTCTTGTTACACCTGTTATTATTTATGGATGTGAAGTCTAGGGCTTTATTATCTCTCGTGAATCCTAGAGAAAGAAATAGCAAATAGAAAAGAGTTTTATAACCTATAATCGCAAAATTAAAGGAAATACGCCCTATCACATCCTCCTCATAGAAACAAGCCTCTCCCCCATTCAGAGCATGGCTATGACTAGATACCTAATGTATAAGAACAAGTTAAACAACATGGAATACAAGAGTCTACCTAAAATTGCTTCAAAAGCAAGTCATAACCACCATCAACGCAAGCGAGGATTTCATAAAGATGCCTAGTCTTGGCTAAACTATTGGGGAATCATGGAAGAAACCATTCTGTAGAATAAAGATACTATTAAAAAAATGTCAAATCAAAATTTAAGGAAAAAATGTGGTGTGATAAAGAGTTAGAGGAAAAAATAAAATTAAGGTATTATAAAGATGTAATGAACCCTAATCTAGAAGATCAAAATTATCTATCTGTTTTGCCAAGTCTAAAGAAAAAAATAAGCATTGCTAAGATAAGAACAAATTCTCACAAGATCCATAGTGAAACTGGCGTTGGTCAATCCCTAAAACGCCATGGGATGAAATAGTGTGTCACCTTTGTGACACTGATAAGGTTGAAGATGAAAATCACTTTTTCTTAGATTGTCTAGCCTATACCCGTATTAGATCTCATTTTCAAAATATTGATCACACTACCAACCTTCCTAACCTCTTAACTCAACAAAAGTATGGTGATCTTGGAAAGCTTCTCTTAATGCTTTTTGAGCACGGAAACAAAATTCTAAAGAATCACAAGTAATCACTTACCGTCTTAAGGTCCAATAGACCAATTAGGTCTTAGTGGATGTTAATCATCATCATCATCATCATCATCATCATCATTATCATCATATTGATTTAATAATTATATTTACGATATAACTTTTTAGCTAGACACATCTAGAATTAAAAAGGATATCTAAAAACATTTGATCCAAAAAAGGTGATTTAAAACCAATTGTAGTGTAGGATAGACTCACTATAGGGAGAATTTAAGAAAAATATAACACCAAAATAGATAACCATATACAATAATCAACTAAATTTTAGATCCCTATAAATAGGGAGGTTAGGGTGGTATTTTAATTTTAGTACTTAACTATAAATTATTTTACAAAATTCATTTCACAATATAAAATATATCTTTAATTGTATCAAATGAATAATTATGTTTAAAATTGGTTAAAATGAACACACATGCCATATATAATTGTAGCAACTAAATGAATAATTGAGTTTGAAATTGATTAAAAAAACTCCACTAAAAATTCCCATGTACATTAGAATATTAAAAACCATACAATGGACTATGTTTATAGCGTGACACTAAATGTTCATTCCAATTATCATAAAATGAGCATACATGCTATAAATGTAACTTACTCATTAGTTTCACATGTTCCGCAAAAAGTAGGTGTTATCTTTAACATTCTCTAATAAAGAATACATTTGTTGAATCAATCATTGATGTAGCCAAGTGACGACCCTATCTAAACATAGCAAAAATTATCCATAATTGGTCTAAACAAAATCAGTTCTAATGCAGGAGCATCTCCCACATCAAGCGAGCCAGTGCGGAAAACAAGTGGACAGCTGGACAAGCCAGCACGAATTTTGAAATCACCTTGGGAATTGATGCGCCATCTTAAATGAAGCCATTAAGATGAGATGCACCTGTAAATGTAATTGGACCTTGAGCCATACGCTCTCATCCTTAGTAGGTAGGAGGCATTTAAGACAGTTAAGGCAGGTAGATAGAAATTAAATTCTAGATTAGACTGTTTGAGAGCGCAACAGGGAAACAGGATATAGACACCCTCATTGTGCATTTGTAAAAGAAGGGAAGATTATGAGCATTTTGTGTATGAAGAACACAGGAGGGAAGCAGAGAACTGTGTAAGAACACCCATGTACAGATCTTGAATTAATAGAAGTAAATTGATTCAAATTCATGGCGTTGTGTTATTCTCTGTGTATGTATGTTAATTGATATGCTCATAGATGTTTTCTTCCTGTTATACAATTTCTTTATGTGTTGTGTATGCAATTTCATGCCTTGAGTTTGAAGGTTGAAGGGAAGAAGGAATGAGTTTCAATTGTTTCTCTATTTGAGCCAGAGAATTCCTGCGAGCAGTGTAGTTGAAGTGTCCACAAGGAGTGCATTGACAGAGGGTTCATATAGAGATATCTATTGTTCTCTTTCACCCAAAGTGTATTTGGGGCACAAGATCCGTGCAAGGAGCGTGCAGGCCGAGTGAAGTCTTAGGGTTGCGAACCTGAGAAAAATATCAAAAGACTGTTGTTGCAGGTGTGTGCGGGGTCAAAGGGTTCTTAGATATTTGAAGGTATCTGAAGGTTGCCACAAGGAGTGAGTGCAAGGATCCTCTTTGAAGCTCAGAGTTGTGAGAAGCTCTGAAGGAATAAGGCCTTTGAAAACATTGAGGGACGTTAAGAGGTTGTAGTGCAAGTGGATAAGTCCAGGAAGGAGTTCTTGGTTTTCCTTTGCGGAAATAATCGAAGGGGAGAAATCGACGGTCAGGAATATGAGGGGAGGATTAGCGAAACCCCAACAGTCGTCATATCTGCTAGAGAAGCGAGGAGGTTACAGTTGCATCCGGAGTTCAAGCCCATGAGATTGTGGACCACTGGATCTGCACATAGATACCCATCAACCGTCTGATTCGACAGGAGTTGCACAGGATTTAAATCCCCACGAGAAGAGGGAAAACCCCGAGAAGGCATTGGGATAGTGAGACATCGGGGTTCAGAAAATCAGAATTCTCATGGACCAGATATCGGGTAAATCCATCGTGGAAATCCCGACCAGTTCAAAATCGTCCATCTGTTGGGACAGGTGGCAGTAATCGAGAGTCATCGGTCATCGGAGGGCTTATATAAGTGAGTGCTTTGACCTTGCAGTCGGTGAAGTCCGAGGTTCGATCTAAAACATCCATCATTCGGGACATGTGTCAGAAGATCTGAAGAAGTTGGGGTTCAACGTTTCAGAGGTCCTAAGGATAGGATACCTTTGCAATTCAGATTCGTGAAGTCTAAAATCCCGATTAGGAGGTAAGTCATGTGTGGGCCCTAGCTGACATCGTCTCGTCATAGAAGGGGGATCAAAAATTTCAAAAGTGAAAGCCCCAAAGCATACGAGAGCCTTCTATCTCTGAAGATGTGTGGCATCGATCTCAACATCGGAGAAAGTCCCGAAGAGGAGCCATATTGGGGACTCGACATTCGTGAGATCAGGGAAACGGAAGTAAAAGCACTTCATCATTTGAAGTCGCAAAACCCCGAGGGAGACTTGGAGCCATTGATCCTAATAAATGATCACGGTCATTGATTTTGTTTACGGTAGAAGGCTTTTAGGGACATCGCATCGGGAGTCAGGGGTCTAGGGAATAAGGACTCACATACACCTTGACATCAGAAACCCCAAAATCCCGATAAGGTATATGACTGCGGTCCTATAAGGATAGCTCATAAGGAATAAAATCTTAGCCCAGGAGGCTAAGGCAGTAGGGGAGTGTATCGGTGTATTGAAGATTGGGAGATCGGGAACCAAAGGGTCATGACATCGAGAGTTTGAAAAACCCTGAAAGTCGATTGTTATTTTCTGTTGGGAACGGAGAAGCACTCAGGCCTAAGGGTTGAACGAGTAGGATAGACCTGTGGGTCAATCTTAATAAGAATTCTAGGGGACAATCAAAGGAGCCACTTCAGCTCGAGGAAAATTTAGAACGATCCTTAAGACCGAGAGGTCAGGCGCGGGACCCATTGAGGTAGGTGCCTAGGGAGGACACCATCAAGTGGTATCAGAGCTGAGAAAAGCTTCTTTTCTTTTTGTAGCGGGGAGGAAGAAAATTCAACATGCCGCCAAGGAGAAGAGATAGACAATCACCCGATCCAGAGGAGGAAAGGGAGATGTCCAGAGGAAGGGGTAGACAGGTGAAAAATCTAGAGGTAGAAAGAGATCTGCATAACATACGTGCTAGACTTGTGGACATGGAGATAAGACAAAGGTGCACAGCTGATGTAGGAGATATCAGTGAGTCTGAAAATGAAGATGATGTTGTACATGGAGAAGAAGAATTCACAACAGAATATGAAACAAATGAACGCTTGCTTAAAGCTGTTGCAAGGATGGGTGCAAAGGCAAAGATGGACATTCCAGTTTATGAGGGAAATCTGGATGTAGAAGAGATTCTAGACTGGATTAGATCTCTGGACACATACTTTGATTATGAATATATCGAAGAGGAAAAGAAGGTCAGGCATGCCATCACGAGATTAAAAGGACATGCAACATTATGGTGGGATGAACTACAAGCGTATAGGCGTTGCCAAGGCAAGCAGAAAATTAAGAGCTGGGATAGGATGATTGCAAAGATGAAGGCAAAATTCATTCCCAGGGACTACCAAATTTCTCTGTTCAAGAGAATGCAAAACCTGAGGCAGAAGCTGATGTCAGTGAAGGAATATACTGAAGAATTTTACAAGTTGAATATCAGGGCAGGTCATCGTGAAAGCAATGATGAAAAAGTGGCCAGGTATATGAATGGCCTGAGATATGAGATTCGGGATGAAATGAGTATGGTAACCATCCGAACAGTGGAAGATGCTTACCATATGGCTCTAAAATATGAAGAGAAGCTGAGCCAAAAGCAAAGTCAGAGGGGCAGAGGGAGAAGTTAGCCCAGAGGCAAATCAGTTGCCCAGGAAAGAACCCAGAAGCCCAGAGACGACTGGAAGAAACCTCAGACTAGGACAGAGAGAGGTGGAACCTCACAGAGAGGGCCATATGTTGAAAAGAGAAGATATCATACTGAGACGAGAGGAGATTATGCTGCTAACAACACTTTTCCTTGTACTAGAGGTAGAGGAAGAGGAAGAGGTGGAGTAATCACATGCTTCACATGTGGAAATAATGGACACAAGTCATTCGAGGGTCCAGAGAAAAGGAAAGAAGATGGAGAAACTCACATTTCCGAGGCACAGAGGCGAGATGCTAAGGTGGAAGATGCTAAAGGCGGAAGATCGCTAATGATGTGAAAGGTTCTCTTAACACCTGAGAAGGAGGTGGAGAATTCAGCGCAGAGAAACAGACTTTTCAGAATAGCTTGCAAGACCAAGGATAGGGTATGCAAAGTCATTGTAGACAACGGTAGCATGGATAATCTCGTTTCAACCGAGATGGTAGAGAAGCTAGAGCTGGAGACGATTTATCACCCAAGTCCATATAAAGTTTCATGGCTACAGAAGGGACATCATGTAACTGTCACTAAACAATGCTTGGTTGAATTCAAGATCGGGGGATATAGCGATAAGATATTATGTGATGTCATTCCCATGGATGTTTGTCATCTATTACTGGGTAGAGCATGGCAGTATGACAGAAATGTGATTCATGATGGGAGAATGAACACATATGCCCTAGAGAAGAATGGGAGGACACATATGTTACATCCAATAAAGGATAAGGAGGTGAAACTGGAAGTAAGCAACACAATACTTCTCATGAGTGGGAAGGAACTTCTTACAAAGGTTAAGAAGAAGGAGGACCCACATTTCATTGTGGTTAGGAAGCCGAGGATTGTTCTGTCTAGCACAAGGGTAGATGATTTACCAGAGGAGGTTCAAGAACTGCTAGAGGAGTTCACCAACGTTGTATTGGATGAATTGCCTCATTCGTTGCCACTGATCAGGAGTGTGAGTCATCATATTGATCTCATCCCAGGAGCTAGTTTGCCAAACAAATCCGCGTATAGATTGACGCCACAGGAGAATGAAGAAGTCAAGAGGCATGTCCAGGAGTTATTGGATAAGGGTTTGGTCAGGGAAAGCTTGAGTCCATGTGTTGTTCCGACAGTACTCAGTCCGAAGAAAGACGGAGGCTGGAGGATGTGTACCAACTCAAGCGCGATCAACAAGATAACCATCAGGTACAGATTTCCATTGCTGAGGATGGATGATCTGATGGACTGTTTAAGTGGGGAAATTTTCTTTTTCAAATATTGACTTGAAGAGTGGATATCACCAAATTCGCATGAGAGAGGGTGATGAATGGAAAACAACATTCAAGACAAACGAGGGTTTGTATGAATGGCTTGTTATGTTGTTTGGCTTAACAAATGCACCAAGTACCTTCATGAGGTTGATGAATGAAGTCCTGAAGGAGTTCATCGGGAAATTTTTCATTTTGTATTTGGATGACATACTAGTTTTCAGTAAAACAGTAGTGGAGCATCTGAAGCATCTGACTATAGTGATGCAGAAATTGCAGCAAGAGAAGTTGTTGATAAACATGAAGAAATCCTCATTCATGAAGACAAAGCTCATTTATTTAGGATTTGTTATTTTGGAAAATGAGTTGAGGATGGATCCAGATAAGGTGGAGGTAATCAAGAATTGTCCATCACCGAAGAATATATTTGAGGTGAGAAGTTTTCATGGATTGGCTAGTTTCTACCAAAAATTCATCAGGAATTTCAGTGGAATTAGCGCAGCAATGATGGATACAATGAAAAAAAGACATAAATATTTTCACTGGACAGAAAAGGCTGAGAAAAGTTTCAATCTGTTGAAGAGGAAGATTACGGAACAACTAGTTTTGGTGTTGCCGGATTTCCAAAGGACATTTCAAGTGAAATGCGATGCAAGCGGATTTGCGATAGGGGCGGTCTTGAGTTAGGAAGATAGGCCGATAGCATATTTCAGCGAGAATATGAATGAAGCAAAGATGAAATATTCCACTTATGATAAGGAATTTTACGCTATCATACAAGCACTGAAGAAGTGGAGGCATTACTTGATACCCAAGGAATTTGTTTTGTATAGTGACAATCATGCACTGCAGTTTGTAACTCAACAGGAAAAGTTGAATCAGAAGCATGTCAAATGGGTTGAGTATATGCAGAATTTAACATTTGTGATAAAACATATTTCTGGTACTGCTAACAAAGTTGTTGATGCTTTGAGAAGGAAGTCTTTGCTGTTGCAGGAGTTCAAAGTCAAAATGCTGGGTTTTGATGATCTCAGGGACATGTACGTAGATGATCAGGATTTCAAGGAGGAATATGAAGCAGCTGAGAATCCAGTTCTCAGAGATAGCAGCAAATGGACCGAATACATGATCCAGGAAGGATTGTTGTTTAATGGAAATCAGCTATGTATTCCAAATTGCTCCATGAGGGAGAATCTATTGAAGGAGAAACACAGTGGAGGATTGGAAGGACATTTTGGTCATGACAAAACATTCGCAAAGATGAGTGAATCATACTTTTGGCCAGGGATGCGATCATAGGTCAATATATTTGTGGATAGATGCAGAATTTGCCAGCATTCGAAAGGAAGGAAACAGAATACAGGTTTTTATCAACCATTGCCCATACCAGAGAGGCCATGGGATGCAATTAGCATGGATTTTGTGTTGGGGTTGCCAAGAACACAAAGAGGTTGTGATTCAATTTTTGTGGTGGTGGATAGGTTTTCCAAGATGGCACACTTTATCTCATGTTAGAAAACCAGTGACGTGACTCACATCGCGAACCTGTTTTTCAAGGAAGTCATTGGACTTCATGGCTTGCCAAGGAGTATAGTTTCGGATAGAGATATGAAGTTAATAGGTCACTTCTAGAGGACCTTATGGAAGAAGATGGGAACTAACTTACTATTTAGTTTGGCTTATCATCCTCAGAAGGATGGGCAGACAGAAGTAGTAAACAAGAGTCTGGGAGACTTGCTGAGAAGCTTCGTGATAGAACACCATAGCCAATGGGACAACATATTGCCACAGGAAGAGTTTGCTTATAATGACTCTGTTAATAGGAGCATGGGGCAAAGTCCATTTCAGGTTGTTTATGGCACACAACTGAGGAGAATTTATGAATTGAGGGATTCATAATAGAATGCAACTAAGAGTGCTAGTGCAGAGGAATTCACAGAAGAGATGAAGGAACTTCACATCCGGGTGAAGGAGCGGTTGCAGAATTCAAGTCAGGAGTATAAGCGCAGAGCCGATCAGCACAGAAGATAACTTCAATTCGAAGTTGGTGACTTGATTTTATCACATTTGAGAAAAGAAAGGTTCCCAAGAGGAACATAGAATAAGTTGAAAATGAAGAAAATTGGACCATGTAGGGTAGTGAAGAAAATTGGACAAAATGCTTATGAGATTGAATTGCCCGATGGGATCGGAATATCTCCAATATTCAATGTCTCAGATTTATACCCATACAGAGCTGGGGAAATAGAGACTGGAAGTAAGGAACAGTCAGACGTTCAGTGGAGAAAGAAGATGCCAGTTGCAGATAAGCCACAGATGGAGCGGATACTGGATAAATGAGTGGGTAAGAGGACCAGGCGAAAGTAATACTTTGAGTATCTATTCAAATGGAAGAACCATCCAGTTGAAGATGCCAGTTGGGAGAATGAAGCGAAGATACAAAAGCATGGACATACCATGTAGGATCTCATGGAAAGGAGCCCATGAAGGTTTTCAAGTGAGGGAATATGATGCAGGAGCATCTCCCACGTCAAGCGAGCCAGCGGAGAATGCAAGTAGACAGCTGGACAAGCCAGCACGAATTTTGAAATCACCTTGGGAATTGATTCGCCATCTTAAATGAAGCCATTCAGATGAGACACACTTGTAAATGTAATAATACCTTGAGCCATACGCTCTCATCCTTAGTAGGTAGGAGGCATTTAGGACAGTTAATGCAGGTCGATAGAAATTAAATTCTAGATTAGACTGTTTGAGAGCGCAAGAGGGAAACGGGATATAGACACCCTCATTGTGCATTTGTAAAAGAAGGGAAGATTATGAGCATTTTGTGTATGAAGAACATAGGAGGGAAGCAAAGAACTGTGTAAGAACACCCATGTACAGATCTTGAATTAATAGAAGGAAATTGATTCAAATTCACGGCGTTGTGTTATTATCTGTGTATGTATGTTAATTTATATGCTCATAGATGTTTGCTTCCTGTTATACAATTTATTTATGTGTTGTGTATGTGATTTCATGCCTTGAGTTTGAAGGTTGAAGGGAAGAAGGAATGAGTTTCAATTGTTTCTCTATTTGAGCCAGAGAATTCCTGCAAGGAGTGTAGTTGAAGTGTCCACAAGGAGTGCGTTGACAAAGGGTTCAAATAGAGATAGTTGTTGTTCTCATTCACCCAAACTGCATTTGGGGCACAAGAGTCATGCAAGGAGTGCGCAGGCCCAGTGAAGTCTCAGGGTTGTGAACCTGAGCAAAATATCGAAAGACTGCTGCTACAGGTGTGTGAAGGGTCGAAGGGTTCTCAGATATTTGAAGGTATCTGAAGGTTGCCACAAGAAGTGCATGCAAGGATCCTCTTTGAAGCTCGGAGTTGTGAGAAGCTCTGGAGGAATAAGGCCTTTGAAAACATTAAGGGACATTAAGAGGTTGTAGTGCAAGCGGATAAGTCCAGGAAGGAGTTCTTGGTTTTCCTTCATGGAAATCATCGAAGGGAAGAAATCGATGGTCATGAATCTAGGGGGAGGATTAGTGAAACCATTTCAGCCGTCAGATCTTCCAGAGAAGTGAGGAGGTTACAGTTGCATCCGGAGTTCAAGCCCAGGAGATTGTGGACCGCTAGATCTGCACATAGATCCCTGTCAACCGTTTGATTCGACAGGAGTTGCACAGGATTTAAATCCCCACGAGCAGAGGGAAAACCCTGAGAAGGCATCAGGATAGTGAGACATCGGGGTTTGGAAAATCGGAAGTCCAGTGAACTAGATATCCGGTAAATCCATCGTGGAAATCCTAACCAGTTCAAAATCGTCCATCTGTTGGGACAGGTGGTAGTAATCGAGAGTCATCGGTCATCAGAGGGATCATACAAGTGAGTGCTTTGACCTTACAGTTGGCGAAGTCTGAGGTTCGATCTAAAACGTCCATCATTCGGAGCGCGTGTCAGAATATCTGAAGAAGTCGGGGTTCAGCGTTTCAGAGGTCTTGAGGACAGGATACCTTTGCAATTCGGATTCGCGAAGTCCGAAATCCCAATGAGGAGGTAAGTCACGTGTGGGCCCCAGCTGACGTCATCTCGCTGTAGCAGGGGGATGGGAAATTTCCAAGGTGAAAGCCCCAAAGCATACGAGAGTCGTCTATCTCTGAAGACACGTGGCATCGATCTCAACTTTGGAGAAAGTCCCAAAGAGGAGACATATCAGGGAATCGACATTCATGAGATCGGGGAAACAGAAGTAAAGACACTTCGGCATTTGAAGTCGTGAAACCCTGAGGGAGACTTGGAGCCATTGATCGTAATAAATGATCACGGATGTTGATTTTTTTTATGGCAGAAGGCTTTCAGGGACGTCGCATCGAGAGTCGGGGGTCCGGGGAATAAGGACTCACATACACCTTGACATCAGAAACCCCAAAATCCCGATAAGGTATATGACTGGAGTCCTATAAGGATAGGTCACAAGGACTAAAGGCTTAGCCCGGGAGGCTAAGGCAGCAGGGGATTGTATCGGTGTATCGGAGATCGGGAGATCAGGAACCAAAGGGTCATGACATTGGGAGTTTGAAAAACCCCAAAACCTTATTGTTATTTTCTGTTGGGAACGAAGAAGCTCTCAGGCCTAAGGGCTGAACGAGCAGGACAGACCTATGGGTCAATGTTAATAAGGATTCCAGGGGACAATCAAAGGAGCCACTTCAGCTCGAGGGAAATTTAGAACGATCCTTAAGACCAGAAGGTCAGGCATGGGACCTGCTTAGGTAGGTTCCTGGGGAGGATGCCATCAAGTTCCATGATTTAATAAACAACCACTATATAGTGTACTTCAATTAAAAAAAATCATAAATAAACCAAAATAATAGACCACTGAATAAAAAATAACCAAATAGTTTTTCAATTCAATTCAAAACTAGTAGAAGTATCCCATAGTCTTTGTTGTTGGAATACTCAGAGTGGGGGGTGAATCACTATGAACACTTTTTACCACTTTCAATCAGAATATATAAACTTCAACTTTATGAGGAGTATATCATTTATATATATTGTTGATAAAGTTGAAGTTTATATATATATATATATATATATATATATATATATATATTTATATATTTACAATATAAACTTATATTTATATATAAGTTTATATATATATATATATATATATATATATATAAGTACCAAAACCTGAATACAAAATATCACAATAGATCTAAATATATCTAAATTCAATCACCACACAAGATATTTGAAACCATATATAAAACCACGACATTATTATATCAAAACCCTTGAGGTAGGGAAACACCATACAATGGATCTGATTATGGAAGGCATCATCTCTTGTTCACTTGCCTCTTCGGGGGGTATTCCTCCTAATGAACTACCACTCTAAATACAATACTTTTCTTCATATCCCATTACATTGATTGAACCCCTTTATATATTGCTACCATCACCTAAGAACATTCTAGAGGAGGAATCTAGTGGGCCTAATCTAATAATATAGTGGACCTAGTCCACCTTACATTGAATGGACTCCACTATTATCACTATGGGCCCTCTCGACACCCCCCGCCCCCCACTACCTCTATAGCTACCTAATATATATATGGAATTCAATATGTCATGATAATATAACCATAAGAAATGTCATCACATCAATAACTACATGCACAATACACTAGAATTTACGTGGAAACTCAAATGAGACAAAACCACATAATGCTTTCTTATATATCAAAGATTACATTCATAGGAAGAACCAACTTCAAAATTGTCCACCACCAACTAGAAGGAGGCTCTAACCCCCTATTTACAGGCTCCAACATGAAGGAATCTACAATTACCTGAATTCTCCAACTGTGAATGGAAGGAGGCTCCAATCCCTAGTTTACAAGCTCCAACCTAAAGAAATCTCCAGCTCTTAGTGTTTTCTGGCTCCAACCAGATGGAGGCTACGACCCCCTGATTTACGGGCTCCATCCTGAAGGAAGTTATGAATCCCTGTATTCTTCGGCACCAACCAGAAGGAGACTACAACCCCCTTTCCTTTCCTCATCCTTCCACCCTGAAATATAAGTCTATAATCAAATTTTTACTACCAGTGACCTATAACTTTCATTATCATCGACAAAACAACCTATCATTGTTACTATTTCATCAACCTATCATCCAACCTAACATTCTCACTATCATTTTCAATGATCAACCAACTATAATAAGATCCTCTCGCATGTATATCAAAACCATTACCATACCATGTACATCAACCATGTACCAGAACATGTACCATACCATGTACCAAAACTTGTGCCATACCATGTACCAAAAAATATACCATATCATGCATCAACCATGTACCAAAACCTGTACCATAACAAGTGCCTCAACCATATACCATATCACTCATGATATGTCTCAATCATGCCATACACCATGTACCATACATGTACCACACCATACATCAATAATGTACCAAAACCTATACCATGAGATGTGACTCAACCATAAACCATATCACCAATGACATGCCTCAATCATGACATATACCATGTACCATAAGATATCATCAATGAAGTGTCTCAATCATGTACTAACATCACCATGACATATACCAAATCACATACCAAGATATCCAATACATGCTTCTAATTAATGTACCATAGCATCACCAAGGTGTACCTCAAAGTCTATTCCAAGTATCCAAGATGTGCTAATGTCTCAACAATATGGCTCAAGCATGCACCATAACAACCAAGATCATATACCTAGTATATGCCTAACACATGTTCCAATCATTACAAAGATGTGCCTTTAACAATGAACCCTAAACAAAATACACAATGTACTAGGGATATATCAAAACCATGTATGTACCTCAATCATATGCATCCATGTACCCAATAGGCCTCAAAGACATGCCCTTAGCAAGTGAAAAACCATCTATGCATCAAATACATAAAGGCATACCTTTAATAAAGATGAAACCTAATGCATACCATCTCAGACCTTGTAACAACCTTGTTGATTCATCATGCCTTATTGCAATGTAGACTAAACCTCCTTCTTCAAGTCCTTTTCTAAATTTTCTGACTTGCACACTACCAACACGCGGATATCCACACTTTTCTCCACTACAACCCATGGATGTTCATGCCTTGCTCCATTGTGACCCACAAATAACATCAGAAATATATTTTTTCACACCTTTCCTTCTCTTCTCTTTGCTACCTCATACCTCCCTTCATTAGACATGCTAATAAAATATTTACCAAAAGATCACTTGAAACATATCTAAACATTGAACTTATGTGTGTTCTTATGAGAGACTTCTTGTGGTGTATGCATGCTTTTACAAAAAAAATTATTTCCTTAATTCTAAGACCAAACTTTAATTTCTTGTTACAACCACTTTACCCTTTAATTAATGACTTGTAACTCTCTAGTGGTTTCTTAACCATTCTTCGGGGCTTCCAACTTCATGAGGCCATATCTCCTCAACTGTGAGGAACCACATGGTATACCACCTTCCGTTGGAAACAACATGACAAGGACTATCCATATATGGGTCTGTTACATGCACTTAAACTATACTTCATTTCATTATTCCTCAAACCACTTTGGACTTCATGACCACACCTCTCAGGATTCTCAACCATTTAGCCATATTTCCAGGATTTTTTCTATGGTTTACTAGGGATGACATCAATGCTTCTAGATTTCATCTAGAGTTGAAATCAATGAGAACTAATGTTCCATCATCTACAACTTTATTGAATTAATGTCCAATGCCCTTGGGACTTCTTACATTCATAGAGCCTATGCAGAGGTCTTTAAAATTCACATAAACCCACACTACATAAACCAAATCAAACAAGAGCCAAAGGTCCTTTTAAAATTCAAAATTTTCATATTTAAGGTTGTGCTTCTTGGATTTTGGTCTTATAATGATCCTAACTAATCAAATTCCAAATATAATGCTTCATATTCCAATGGATTTCAAAAATCCACAAAGAACAATAAATATTTTTCTACATTAATTTTGTTTATTTGATTTTATGTTTTTAATCATAAAATTAAACCAATATGAAAATGTAAGAAAATGTGTAGGATAACTATAATGGTAGGAATACTCCTACATTATACTCTAGCTAGAAAATTTAAAGATGTTACTCACAAAGTTCTTGATCAAACAACCATTGAATATCTTTCTTTTCTCTTTCTTTCTTGGCCACGCTTTGTACCAGCAATCATTTCTTATTTTTCACTTTACATCCTTCCTTTTCCTCTTCATAATCTACAATGATGCACTTTGAAATTGTAGGTAGTTCCTCACAGTTAAATTCCATCTTCGTTTCCTAGATTATCTTCATCACCATCACAATCATCTCTTCCTCCTTTGGAAACTACAATGAATCTTTTCCAAATGGGCTTACTTTGAAAAAAGTATGTTTTGAACGGTGCTCATTACCACTCCATCATATTTCTCTTATAACATTACCACTATATTAATCCATATCACCGATGTTGGCTGCCCAAGAATCTCCTCATTTTGTTTTTCTTTTACGCGAACCCCTCCCATACTATAATCATCTTCCTTTTGTTGTCTCTTTGCTATATATTCACTCTCTTACATTAGATCTTACTGCTACAATTGCTACATATTGTCGTTTATAAACTCCAATTTCCTTTTCTTCACATTTGACTTCACCCACAATAAAGTCACAACACAAAATAATTTGGAAATCAAACATTCCCATATACATCTCTTCCACTATTACATATATGGTAACATCACCTCCTTGAAGCTCCACAAGACCACTCTTTTTTGAAATATCACTTTTTGTTGCAACAACACTCACTATTGAAATATCTCTCCCTTGTAACAATACCACTCATTTTTAAAACACTTTTTATTTTCACAATATCACCCACAACTGAAACAATATCTCTGATCTACACATACACTCTCTCAAGCATAGTGTTGGGTGATTGCAAGATAGTGAATCTAATGGTTTCTCATGATGTGTTAGTGACAATGCAAACATGGAAAACCAACAATCTAATAACTTTGAGGGATGATCAGAGGTACTTTCAAAATAAATCAATTTAAGTAAATGATTATTTATAAAGTAATTCTAATTTAGATTTACTTGGGTTTCCATAATAAAGTAATTTAGGTAAATTATAATTTATAAATTGAGAAATTGAAACAGTTGGAGTGAACAAGAAAATCAATGGTTTCATCTCTATTGTTGATCCCTCAAATCACCCAAATCATTGCAATAATATTTCGATGAAACTTGTTATATGAACTCTCTAACAATAATTATCAATCAAACTTGTTAGATGAATCCTTGTTGACTGTCTCATGATCTTATGATTCTATGATATTATTTTCCCATGGAAGATGTTTGAACAACCTCACTCTAGAGGTGAAATTTGTGGAGTAAAAACATCACACGGAATAAAAGATAGCGTCTCATAGTTAAAGACATAAATGTGTGCAATCATATTTCTAATGTGAGGAAGATAGAATATGTGAATATATATTATATATAAGTACAAATAGAGTTGTATAAGGACACATAATTATGTAACATCACTTATATTTTCTATGTGTGATTCAAATATAGAAGTTAATAGCTAAACATATATTTAGATTTAAAAGGATGCTCTAAAATTCAAAAGTTGAGAAGAACGTGCTTTAAAATCAATTGTAGTGTACCAAGGATAAGGAAAATTTAAGAACAACATAACACCAAAATGGGTGACCATATACAACAATTAAGTAACTCTTAGATCCCTATAACTATGGATGTTAGGGTAGAATCCTAAATCATTTAAGTACATGAACTGAAAATCGTTCTACAAAATTCATTTCACAATATAAATTATACCTTTAATTGTAGACAATGAATGATATTTGACTACAATTAAGATTGGTTAAAAACTCCACTGAAAATTGCAATGTACATTAGAATATTAGAAACCATACAATGGACTACATTTATAATTTGGCATTGAACATTCATTTCAATGCTCATAAAGTTAGCACAGGTGCCATATATGTACTTTCCTCATTAGTTTCACATGTTCATCCATTTATCCCACAAGAAGTAGGTGTTATCTTTAACACTATCGTATGAAAAATGTAGTTGCTGTATCAATCATTGATGTATCCAGGTGATGACCCTTTGCAATTTCTCTTATAGGTGAATCCTCCTGTGGATACGTAGATTCTCTCTTGGTATCTAGACCTCTAAAACCAAGACAGAAAGGATGCTATCATTGGTCACTGACATCAATTTAGATCTAATTAAGCTAATGGTCGAAGAGGGAGAAGAAAAGTGTACCTTTTTAAATGGTGTTTGTCCTCGCAAATTCCAAGTTGAAATTCAATCCCAAGCTCCTCGATAGGTGTTGTAGAACAAACCAAGATACAACAAGCTTCCTATTCTACTGAGATTAGCTCAAATACAAATCTATGTACTAAAGACAAGTTCATGTGGAAAAAACATAAACTTGAAAGAAACAGGCCAAGCATGTATGTATATTAATGAGAAAAAATTTAGAGTACTTACAATCCTATGATGAAGGTGAAACAACTTCTTCTAGCTCTCCTTTTCCAACCCCTTTGCTCAAGTAATCTACATTGATTATGATTCAATGGAATATCACTTATGGGATCATAATTTTGGTGTAATTCTCAATCTCCATATATTACTGTATGTTGCCTATGACATCATAGGTTTTAGACCTCCAATCTTTTTTGTACCTTTCACTATAACAAGTCCTTCTTATATAACCTTGGAGAGGCCCAACCACTTGAGAGATCTTTGGGATAA
This sequence comes from Picea engelmannii, assembly GCA_009831015.1. Lineage (NCBI taxonomy): Eukaryota > Viridiplantae > Streptophyta > Pinopsida > Pinales > Pinaceae > Picea > Picea engelmannii. The sequence continues at coordinate 284,191 of ML778118.1, read as the reverse complement.
GTTGAGGATTCTTCTCCTTCAGTTGTCAATCTTCCCTAAGATCATACCTTGACCTTCTATTCGAATCTAACCACCTTCAGAAATTGATAGGACTCTTCCCTAATTTGTCTCAACAAACCAAAATTTTCTCAGAAAGGGTAGCGCTCCCCCAAAATAGGGCACAAAGCATTGTAGAACTACCCCAAAGAAGCCCAAGGAGTGTTAACACTCTGTGATAGTGCATAGGGGAGCGTTGCCTTCCAAATTTCATATTTGAGTGGTTTTTTTAGTGGAAAAAGATTTGTACTCCTTGTCAATTGATTTCTCTTCTTCAAAACTAGCCTTTGAGGTGTCTTAAGTGTCCTTATGATGTTGTTAGAGGCACGACATAGGAAAAATGGAAGTATGATGTTTTTGACACTTGCAACACTTGTGGTCAAGATACGACATTTGTGGACAAGATGCGACACTTACAACACTTGTAATGATGACACTTGTGACACTATTGAAGTGAGTAATTTTTATGTGTAACAGATTTTGCCCCAAAGTGCGAAATTAGAAGACGTGATGACTAAAGTAATTTGTAGACTTCTTCAAGCAAGGCAGAGAACCTAGTAGAAGTTGGACACAACCATCCAACAAACATTAATGACATGTTTCAAACCCAAGGCAGGCATACCTATCCTTGAGTGATAAAGACGTTTTAGGTATGACCACCATAAAATACATCGCGGATACATAATTACATTGACAAAATGGTATATCCATTAAAGATAAAATGTGGATCTATACTCCTATGACTTGAACTTATCATAGCCATGAAGAATACACAGTGGATCTACAAGATGACAAGATATATCCACGACCAATACAAAGTGGATCTATGTAATAGTTTATGTGTCATAGTTCAAAAGAAAATGCCTTCACAACTTGGGCAAAATATATATCAGAGTGATGACTCAACCCATGGTATTTTTACCGATATCGATGTAGTATGAATCTAACCATGTGAATATATGTCCTAATGTCGAACATGGAAGAAACCACTTGATTAGCGGTCAATGAGGTAAATCGTTAACAAGAACGAGGGAGATCACCATTGATGTCAATGATTCCCAAGGTACTCTAGTACATTCCAACAAATGTGAATGGATTAGTTGAATTCGAACATCTGTGGAATCATTCGATCAGAGGTCAATAATGTAAAACTAGTGTCGGACACGAGGAGGCCTTCCATTGAGGCATGCAGGTCCCAAAGTACTAACTGGTTTCGAAGTCTAATTCTTGGATAATGTGTTGAATTTGACATGAATAGACTCATCTCAGGAGGGCCTTGATGTATCCCCCATCAACGACACGAAACTGACACAAAGATGTAAATTGGTGGATCTAAATAACATGGACTGACATGGGTATTGAAACAAGAATATTTGTGATGGATGACTCTTGAGGCCGAAACTTCCCTTGAACACTAAGGCACAACAACATAAAAATGACATGGACCAAAACATGATGATGCAATGGATGCTGTGACTTTCGTCGGGTGCCCCAAAGGAGTAAAGAAAACTTAGAGGATTGGCTCAGTGTAGAGGTTCAGTGGATTAAAATGTATGCAAATACAAAGTGTCGTGTTCAAGGGCGACTGTAAAAGTTACTGGTAGTGTTCTCAAAAACTGTTTGGCTTTCTTCCTTCAATTTTTTCCCCATCTAGATAGACGAGTACCTCTTTTTAATTTTAGTGAGCTCAAGGAGGGTAACATATGCTTGATATAACTCACCTTCGGTAAGTCCCTCTTCCTTTGTTTAACGAACTGGAAGAAGTAAGGGTTTGGTCTCATATGAGCCCTTCAATGTATGAATGTTTAATGAGTCTAGAAAAGGTAAACTCAGTGATTTTCATATTTAGAGAGTCTGAAAACAACTTAAAGACGAATCTACTGTTGTCCTTTTTCATAATGTTAGTCTTGCGAGGCCAAAAAAGAGATAAATTATCACTCGAAAGACCCCCTTTCAAAAATTTTAATGAGTGTGAAAGGAAGAAAGATCACTCGACAATATTTCCATGTTTAGAGAGTCTGAAAAGAGGCTAAGGGAGACTTTTGTGTAACCATGCGAGCCCGAAAAAGAGATAAAAGGTTGCTCAGTTTCATTCTCATGTATTTACGAGCACGAGAAAGAACAAAGACTAAGCTCAGTATGCCCCCATCTTGAAATCTAGTGGCTTAACTCCAGAATGATCATCAAAGGTTGGAGACATGCCCCCCAAGATTCAATTCATTCATCGACTTTGAGGTTGTCACCAATTTCTCTACTAGATGGAGAAAAAGGATAAGGGTGGATGAAATGAAGGTTTAAACACGAGACCTAATGAAATACTTGACTCGACAGGAGAGGTGATTGTTTCATTTTTTAACGAGCTTGACACAGGAAAAGAACTATGCTCAAAGCTTTTGTTTCATTTTTTAATGAGCTTGCTACAGAGAAGAGAAACTGTGCTTGTGACCTCTGTTTCATTTTTTAACAAGCTCACCACAAAGAAGAGAAAATATGCTCATAACATATGTTTGATCATGGATTCCAAGAGGATAACACTCTGGAAGGATACCATGTCAAGCGAAAAATCTCGGTCATGGCTTCCAAGAGATATTCACTGGATGGAAGAAGAATGTTATGGAAGGAACACATGTCGAGGGTCATGTCAGGGGTAAGGAGATCAGGCTCCAATAGCCCTACCGAAGAGATCACCATGTCAACTACCAAATCTAAGACATATTTATCGGCAGTTGAAGGCATGGGAAATAATGCCACATAATTGACCTGTGGCAAGGGCGATACTATCTTCATATAAGAACCAATTAGGGAGGTAATCCTATCAAGACCAATGAACAAAATTTGATCAATAGTCACCATTCTTCCATCGTGCAGGAAAGATATCAGACGAAAAAGAGTGGAAACAATAGCTTTCATGGAATAGACATAATCCCGCCCAAGGAGTAAATCGAAATCCAAGGGGTCTCGTACTGCCATGACATCAATAAAGAAAATTTTCCCTCCCAAAGCTATGGGAAACTGAGGAAGGGTCCCTAAAGGTTGGTTGGTTCTTCTGTTAAAAGCTAACAGATTTTGTGTAACCGACGTAAGATGAGGACAACCCAAAGAATGCTAAGCAACAAAGGACAAAATACTAATGGATGCACATTCATCTATCATCATTTGAGGAATGTCCCGACAAAAATATTGTACTGTAATCTAGAAAGGAATGTGAGAGGGAAGACGAGGTCCAATTAGCGCACCCCAATAAAAAAAGGATGGCCTCATTACTTGGAGGGGGTTTTATGGGAGAAGGAAGAATTCCCCCCAACACGGTAGATTATGTATTAACAAGAACAACGTGGGCAGTATCAGGTTTACTCTCTGGAGGAAGAGTAGGATCGATTGATGATGGGATCGGATCGACCACGTTGGCACTCTTTAGAGGAATAGTGGGATTGAACGATGATGAAACCGAAGTAACCACTTTGGGACTCTTTGGATGAAGGGTGGGACCGACCGAGGAACAGACTGGATCAATCACTTTGGCACTCTTCAAGGGAGGAGTGGCATCGACCGATGGAAGAACCAGATTGACCACTTTGGCACTTGTCAGAGGAGGAGTGGTACTTACCAACGACGGGATTGGATCAATCACTTGGGGTTCACTCTGTAGATGAAGAGTGGGGATGACCGATAACGAAATTGGATCAACTACTTGGGTTCATGGTTCAATCGAGTGGAAAACTAGATTGACCACCTAATCAACCGAACTGACTGGGGATGGAACCGGATTGACCAATCCATCAACTAACGAAAGGGTTGGTGGAAATCTTACGATAAACAGGTTGATCAGAAGAATAAGAAAAAAAAAGAGAAGAAGAAGAAGAGCCCAAAAAGGACCAAGGCTTCAACAACATCAAATGTTGGATCCAAGAAACCAATTACTGTTAATAGTATTAGGAGTGTTGATGAGGTCAACAAGATTAAAATAAAGAATATGAAACCCAAATTCATAATTTTTGTTACAGGTGAATCCTCTTGTAGACAAGCAGATTCGCTCTTGGTATCTAGACCCCTAAAACCAAGACATAAAGGGTGCTATCATTGGTCACTGTCATCCTTTTAGATCTAATTAAGCTAATGAATGATGAGGAAGAAGAAAAGTGTACCTTTTTAAATGGTGTTTGTCCTCGCAAAGTCCAAGTTGAACTTCAATCCCAATCTCCTCAATAGGTCCTATAGAACAAACAAAGATACATCAAGATTCTTATTCTACTGATATTAGTTCAAATATAGATCTATCTACTGAAGACAAGTTCATGTTGAAGAAACATAAACTTGAAAGAAATAGGTCAAGCATGTATGTATATTAATGAGAGCAAATGAAGAGTATTTACAATCCTCTGATGAAGGTGTAGCAACTTCTTCTAGCTCTCCTGGCCCAACCCCTTTGCTCAAGTAATCTACACTGATTATGCTTCAATGACATCTCACTTATCGGATCATAAGTTTGGTGTAACTCTCAATCTCCATATATTACTATATGTTTCCTATGAGATCATAGGTTTCATACATCCAATCTTTTTTGTACCTTTCACCATGAGAATGCCTCCTTATATAACCTTGGAGAGGCACAACCACTTGAGATATCTTTGGGATAAGTTGAGGATTCTTCTCCTTCAGTTGTCAATCTTCAATAAGATCATTCCTTGACCTTATATTTGAATCCAACCACCTTCATAAATTGAGGGGATTCTTCCCTGATTTGTCTCAACAAACCAAAATTCACTTAGAAAGGGTAGTGCTCCCCTAAGATGGGGCACAGAGCATTGTAGCATTCCCCCAAAGAATCCCAGGGAGCTTTAACACTCCCTGATAGTGCATATGGGAGCGTTTCCTTCCAAATTTGATATTTGAGTGATTTTTTTAGTGGAAAAAGATTTGTACTCCTTGTCAACTGAATTCTCTTCTTCAAAACTAGCCTTTGAGGTGTCTTAAGTGTCCTTATGATGTTGTTAGAGGCATGGCATAGGCAAGATGGTAGTATTATGTTTGCGACACTTGTGACACTTGTGGCCAAGATGCGACACTTGCGGACAAGATGCGACACTTAAAACGCTTGTAATGATGACACTTGAAACACTATTGAAGTGAGTAATTTTAATTTGGAACAACATCACACAAACATAGTGTAATTTCTCCACAATTGATGTAAATAAATTCAATTTAGGATTTAATAGATAACCACTATATTTTGTTGTTCAATTGAAAACAAGCATATATAAACCACAATAATAAATCAATAAGTAAAAATAACCAAATAGTTTTGCAACTTAATTCAAAACGTATAAATACCAAACATGGATTTCAAGATTCGGCGGTAAATTTATGTCAGTATGACACCCCCCACAATTCCATCTTCCTGAAGTCCAAGCATCGTACGAATATTGATAAATCTATTTTTCAGATAATGGCTTGGTGAATATATCAACTACTTGATCATTTATTCTACAATAGATAAGAGATACAAAGTTCTCATGAACCAATTGTCTCAAATAGTGAGCATGCAACTCAACATGCTTCATCTTAATGTGGGAAAAATGGTTGTGAGCAACTTGAATGACACTTTGATTTTTAGGGTAGATTGTAGTTTTGGTATAAACATGGAATCAAATTTCACGTAGAAGATGGAAAATCCAGACGACCTTTGTACCTACATGAATGGTGTCATGATAGTTTTCTTCTTTAGTAGACAAGTAGACTACCTTATATTTCTTGCACGAGCAAACAAATGGTCTAGTGCTAAAGTGAAACACATAGCTAGAACTGGACTTCTGATCATCACCATTGTCAACCTTGTTGGAGTCGGCGAAGCTAACCAATGAATATGAATTTCTACAATACTTGATACCAAAAAATGTGGTACCTTTGAGATAGCAGAAAATTCGCTTGAATTCTTTCTAGATTTCTTTGTAGTACTTTGTAAAATGAAAAAGAATACTAACAACAAAGGAAATGTTAGGTCAATTATGAGTGAGATAAATAACACTGTCGTCTAGTTTTCGATAGAGTGTAGCAACGACTATGAGAGATTGATGAGTTTTATTCAACTTTACTCAAGAATGAAAGAGAGTAACACAAGGATAAAAATAATCCATATTAAAACATGTCAAAATATCCATGATGTTGGACAACTGAGAGGGGGG
>ML778118.1:253589-269351 GCA_009831015.1 Picea engelmannii | reverse complement strand
ACCTTGCAGGTTCTCATTGATCCAACAGTGGTCGGGTCCCTGCGCTCGGATCTGACGGCTGAGACCTGTCCTCCTATCGAGCTTCTCCCGGTGGCGCCCGATCGCTGCCACACGTCCTTCCAAATAGACGGTCCTGATTATGTCGGGATTTCACCTTGGATTTTCCTGATGGTAAACCTCGTACAGCTTCTGTTTGATCTGACGACCCTTGTTCTTTCGGGAAATTTGAATGAGATCCTGTGGTTGTGGATCTCTATCTTCCTTCTCTTCTGCAAATTCCTGTACTTTGAGCTTTGCCTTTGCTGCATGCGTTTTCTTCAACGTTGTTCCTCCTGAGCTGTCACGTCTGAATCCCCAAGGGATTTTTATCCTTCTTATCCTACCATCTCCACTACTGTACTTGCCATCAATGACAAGTCTATGCTGCCTGTAAAACATGCCAACAATCCTTTGTACATTCTTCCTGCACCCATGCCATCTTCATTGTTGTACTTGCCATCAATGACAAGCATATGCTATGTGTTAAATGTTTCCAACACATGACATATTTAGATTGAAAAAATAAAAAACCATCAAACAATGGTAAGACTTGAAGACCCACAAAATAATACAGAGTATCGAGATTTGTCATAGCAAAGGAGTTAACAAGTTTCTTCTTCAATCTAAGAATGAGATCAATGTTATTTCTAGTTATGACAAGGTTATCAACATATACAAAAAAATATCAAGGTGTTTCCATGAGTATGGAGTACATATATGTTGTGATCATATTCACAATGTTTGAAACCAAGTCAAAGAAAGAAATTGTCGATATTAGAATACCAATCTCTAGGAGCTTTCTTCAAACCATAGAGAGACTTATTGTTTTGATAAACCAGGTTAGGATTTGTCACAAAACTAGGAGGTTGTCCCATGAAATTTTCTTCGAATAGTTCACCATGAAAAAAATCACTATTCACATCCATCTGATGGATTTTCCATCCAAATCAAGCAACAAAAGAAAGAATCAAACGAACATAGTTCATATTTGCAATAAGGAAAAATGTATTAGTGTATTTAATGCCTTGTTGTTGAGAAAATCCCTTCACAAATAGATGATATTTATGATTCTCAAAAACACTTTCAAAGGTTAATTGGTCCTATAGACTCATCTACACTTCACAACATTTCTTCCTTTTGGTCAAGGAACTCAATCATAAGTGTGATTCTTCAACAAATAATCCATTTCTATTTGCATGGCCTATTCCCATTCATGTTGACCTTGGGAATCTGAGTAGGTAACAAGATCAAAAGTTTCAAGTACACAAGTCATCAATGAAATGATGGCATGTTGCTTCTAACTTTGATTTTTTCGTCCTAAGGAAACATCATTGACATTAGGTCCAACAACTTCAATGGTCTTGGAAACCCATCTTGGTAGGCAAGAAAGGGGTGAACTATTGTGCACATGTTGTAGTCTAGGGAAGAACAAGGATAAATTAAAGGAGAGACTACATCATAAAGCACATCAAGAACACACACAACCCAACAAAGAAGAGATAATTTAGGGAAGGATATCCATTCAAGTATTTATTTCATGTTCATGGGTATTTGTATAATAGATAGATGATTGTAGTAGTTTTACCCACTAATGGTATGCTACTCTTTAGCCTCTGTCTTCAATCTAATAATTTTATATGGAGTCAGAAGGTCTTGTACCGCTTTCCTCCCACCCAACAATGGTCCTCTTGATCCTATTGTTACATCTTTCTCTCTGGTACCTTTAGAGTGGTGAGTGGCTTGTCATGGGATTAACTTTCCCCTGCACACACCCTATGGTGGAACATCATACTTAAACCAACCTACCATTTCTCTTCTTTCTAGCTTCTAAGGTCATAACTCATGAACTATTGTGCAAATTGTATACTAGGGGGCTCGATCAATTCAATATTTCTCGTGCCATCATATTTTCTTTTGAGATCTCATGTGTGTGTATGTCTTGAGATGTTTGTTTCTTGAATTCCTTTATCCTCTACCAACACTCTCATAATCAATGATCAATATTTTACTACTTTTCTCAATTGGTTATATTTCTATGTATGCTTCCAATATTTGGAAATGTATAGAGTCTATGTTTCTACATTACATGGAGGATAAACTTCAATTAAAAATCTAGGGATGTGAATTGACTTCATGTTGTTGACTAGGTATTGACTCATATCGGTGAGAGACTGAATTAAAATATGTAGGTGGAGTGGATCATATGCCTTCGAAGAAGAGGCACATTTAACCCCCTCCTTTCTTCTTCGACTCAGAGTTTCAATAATTTTTCAATACATCTTTAAACTTACGCAATCAATACTACAATGTTTTTTTCTTTTTTGACTATACTAAATTATAGATTTGACTTGATTCACTCAAATATCCTTAATGTAATTCTTTAATCCTTCATGACTTCGCAATGCAAAACAAAATTGACTTTTGAGGACCATGCATAATAGAAATTTTTTGTTTTTTTATGACTCAATTGAATAGAATCATACTATGAGTCGACTTTCCTAAGTGCTTACTTGACTTGACTATCATTATACAAGATTCTCTAATATGTTGATATAATTTTTACAACCATGGTTCCATTGAGGACCTTTAAAATTCGATAGAATTGTGGGAAGGTGTTGACACTTGAATCCATTAGGACCAAAACGACGACCTCATGAGGATGTAAATCCCCCTGTTTTTTTATAGAGGTGGTACTCCTCTTTATATTTTCTTGAGATTTTTAAAATATTCAAAATGTGGGACTTGACAGCAGTCTGCTATAGTAATTCAAAGAAACAAAAAAATTACAATAAGGTAAAAGGAAAATGTGTTTGTTTTATTTTAAAGGAAAGTTCTTGAGAAAGGACTAGGAACCCACACATTCACACATTTAAAGAAAATAAGAAAAAATTCCTCACATCCATCAGAGTTTAAGATAAAGATTTTTTATCACATAAAAATAAAAAGAATATGATTCGCATGCACGAGCGAACTTTAATAGAGTGGATACATGGGAATCTCAAATAAATATAATGATAGATCAACCTCAAATACTATATTTTGAAAACAGGGTTACAAAGCACAATCGAGATTGTTCCCGAAGTAGTTGTCTTGAAATTTTCAAAAATATATAGTTTATTAGATATTCTTGAAATTGTAATTGTGTTTGTCTTAAAGAATGGGATTGGGGATCCCACGGACCATAAAGAAAATAAATACAAGAAATAATATTTTAGAAAGAAGAATGTGGGTAGTGGAAATATCAACAAGACATGGCAAGAAGAACAAAGGAGTTAGCAGTCTTTGCTTAGACCTTTCTAGTGAAAGAGGTGGAATAACTAGATGAAAGACTTGATAAAGAAAGAAGAATGTTATTAGTGTAAAATTACTATGATGGTCGCTCGTCTCTTCATTTTCTTGCTGATGTCCTTTTATCATTTTCATCAATGGTTATAGGAACTGTCTCAAATACTTCTTACCCTTCATTTGTTAGTTTATTAATAATCTTCTTGAATCACTCTTTGATGTAATTTTTCATAGGTGCCACGTTGATTTCATGCTAGATTTTAATATTGAACAACTCACCCTGCAAGTCATGGAGATCAATGGAAATTCCATGTAATATTTCTTCAATATCTTGTCTTTTTATGGAATAATCTACTAGCCATTTATCTATGACATTCTCATCATATACAACTATACCATAGAATTTTTCAATTGGTAATCCTTTAAAAATTTCAACCTGCTCATTGAATTGTTGTTTTGTTATGAACAAAGAGTTGAGGATCAACTTGGAAACTTGTACCTCATTAGTGCTTCTAGTTAGGTCTACGTCCGTGAGCCTTTTGAATAACTCTTCTCTCCTTGTTATGGCTTGGTTGCATGCCTGAACAATGTTGTTCAAGTTCTTTATTTTCTCTTTCCAGCAGGAATTCAACCGCTTGATCCGACTTGGAAAGGGAAGGTATTTCTATCTTCTCTTTAGCTCTGAAATGTTAGTAACTTTAATACCAAAGTGTACCACTGCATCAAGGTAGATACCTTCTTCAATTTTTAGATCAACCTATAGATATTCAAGGAAGGCATGTGCCCTCGAGCCAAAATAAATCATTCTCTTTGAAATTTTCCAAGCTTCTATAATCCGGGCCATTCTTTTCTTGATATTATTCTCCGCGTAAATCCTCGATGATGTGAGTAAGCTTGAGGATCCTTTTATTCTGGTTGAAGGCATGGAGAGTTCGACAATTTCCAAAGGGATGACAAGGAATGGAAGAGGCATCAAGGTCTCTTAAAGTTCCTTAATCCTTTCTTTCAACTTTTTATTTTTTTATTTGAGACTGCTAACAGAATCTTCCAATGCATCATTAGTGCCTATATGGATTCTCGATACTTCGTAAGGCCACATATTCTTTAGGTTAACCTCTAAACAATGTTTCCCCTTTTTATTCTTCACATCACTCTTCTCAATAATTAAATTTTAGATTCATTGTCAAAGACAACACTCTGAAATACAAATGATTCTTCTTCATAAAATATCTCATTCTTAGTAATTTCCAACAACTCGTTCTAGTGGGCCACACCTCATGGATGGTCAATGTTAGGGAACATATTCTCAATGTTATCTTCAAGATCCATGTCCTCGAGGGAGAAGCTATTGATATCACTTTTGACGCAATGTTCTTCTTCCGCTTGTGCAATATTCTTCATCTTCTTCCTCAGAGGAAGTTTATGAGATCTTTCATTTCTTCCTGAAGGGAGGTTCTTGTCTCCTCCTCCACCTGAACTATTGTTGGTTACCTTCTTAAATGGGTGGGCCACTGGAGCACTTCTTCGAGGTGTTGAAGTCTTTTAAGTAACAATTGGTTATTGGGCACTCTTCTTGTGGGGACCTTTTCCTATTTTTTTATACAATTAATTGTTACTAAGTATTGTCTCTAAGTTTCCGATAGTGTGGGTAGGATTACCCACGTTATTATCTTCGTATTCTCCTATAACTCTATGGATAAAGGAATTGCTAAAATCCAATGTTAACATATGTTCCACAAAGATTCCATTAGGTTCAAATCCTCTAATATTTTCAATTTGTGTTCAGTATACTTGAGATTCAAGTTGTGGAAGTGGTTAGCGAATTCATCAATTTTGTTCATATTTTTGAATACAAAACCCCCAACTTTTCAAGGCAATGGTATAAATTGTTTCTTTCATTTTCATGAAAAAAGTGTAGCTAAAAGTTATATTTCCTTGTGAATTCTATGAAAAACATTCTATCATATATATGGCTTGGAAGAAAGGAAGGATTTTCCTTAGAACCGAAATTCCTCATGACATTGTAATTCTCCATTTGTTCCAAATTCCCATTTCTATCCATGAATTTACTAGCTTGAGCATATATTCTTGGGGTATTTCATCCAAACAAAAAGCCTTTAAAAACAAATACAAATTCGTTGAAAAATTCATGAAAATGCACGGAAGCTTTGTGCCTCCATAACGCTTGGTACCAAAAGGTCACAGGGTCGAATTCACAATTTACCTTTTTGCATATAGATAATTTATGAAACTGATGGCAATGTGCTATCGCAAAAACCAAATAACAAGACATACATAATTTCTTATCCCTTTTATATTGAGACAATTGGGTAGAGATTTCAATAGAAATCAACTTCCCCTAATTGAAAATGGCCTACTCCTTGACGATAAAATATAAGATGTAAAGAATCATACCAAAAATGATAGAAATATTTTCTTCGCCCATAACTCTGGTAAATAACCATGCAATTTCCCGAAATGTGTTTTTGAAAAAGTTGATATGTAGTCTAGTAATATCCTCGGGGATGGCAACGCGACTCTCCAAGAATTTTAGTAAGAAATCCAGGCCATTGTCATGTTTTTTCAAAAACTCTATGCAATCTTCGCCTTCAAAGTTGAGCGTTGTCTATGGGAGTCTCAACATCTTACAGAATAATTGAGGGGAAAGAATGAAGGGAGAAGGGTCATGGAGTGGAATTATCTCGATTGGTATGTATTTATCAGCACACTAGGAAACCAATACCTTACAGTCAAAAACTTTGGGAACACAACTTGCATGTGCCATTCCTGACGTCCAAATTACCTCCTTCTAAGAAAAAGGGGATGAATAGTAAGAGTATGATCTAGACCACCGAAAATTTTGATCCTCTCATCCAAAAATATTCAAGGTATCTCCATAGAACTATTATCAAGTTACTGCTGCCACAAATTGATGCGAGTGTTCTTTTGATCCAGATAATCTTAGAAACACGTGCTTCAGAGATAATCCTCCACAAATCATTCTTTAATGTGGTTTAATGAGGAAGTTCCTCGTTCCCTTCGCCTATTAATGACAATATTTATGGGACCTACATAATGAGTTATTAGCATTAAACCATAGTAAATGTGCATTGGGAAAAGGGCAAAGGTGGTGGGGGTGAACATGAGCGAAATACGATTTGAGACTTTTGCGAACTCCCCAACTTGTGAATACAGAAGGTCGAAAATTGGCTAATTTTTGTGAGGTGGTCGTACGGACTCAACAGAGGAGAAATGAGATACTTAGAAGCTCGGGGAGTCTCGGGGTCAAAATGTAGATCACAGATCTTTTGGATGCAAAATGTATATCACAAAATATGGGATATGAAAGTTTGACCCCACCAATCTCGGAACCAGTGATTGTAGAAAAAACTAAGTATGGGATAATGTGGTGGTGATACGGACTCGATATGTGAGGATGTGAATTGGAGATGTCTGCAAACCAGGGAACCCACCGTCATGGAAAAATAAATAAGTATAAAACTAAAAAGGGAGAATAGAAGGGAAAAAGGAAAAAGGGAAATTGGGTAAGTATAGAAGAGGGAAAAGAAGGGGAGAAAAGAAGTTGGGAAAATAGAAAAGGGGAGAGAAATTTCATAAGAGAATTGATCTCAACACAAGGCGATGCAAATTAAATATTGATTGGTCGATGGTTTCAATACACATTGTTGTGCACAAAATCATATGATACCACCATCAAATGAATAGGCATACACCTATTGGAAATTGGCACAATTAATGATCTTTAAACCTTAAATCCTAATCTTATGGCTAAGCATTGAAGATGCTCATATATTCTTAGTCATCCTCCAAAATAAATGAATTAGATTTATTGTTCATAACTTTCTTGCAATTATGAAGGCATCTCTTAACATGTTTACTTTTTTACATTTACCTAATCAAGATTAAAGATATTTCATGTTGAGGGCTAAAGAGCAATTATGTCTTTTCATATTTTTCCTAGATTATATGTATTTCTAACACAATGAATAGAACTATTACTGATTCGATATAACATATCATAGTGGGAAGAGGCTTATCAAACCAAACCATCAATCCGGACCATCTGTAAAAACTTTTGCAATTACTTTCCTTCAATTACCGGGCGTTAGTGTATTTTAAGTTTTGCTTATGTATTTTCATAGACATGAATCAAAGTTGCTGTATTTTGAGCTTCTAGTGAGCCTCCGTGCTGATAGATTTACACAGTCCATTACATAGTCGATTACACAGTAAATTTGCATAGTCAATTTATAGTAGATACACAGTCAATTTACCCTTGGATTGCATTTCTAAACTTGTAAAATTGAAACTTTAACAGAGTAGAAGTGTGGCTTTTAAATTCCAGCTATAAGCATGATAAATTCCAGCGATAGCATGAATTAGGATAGAAACAACGAATCAAGTTTTAGTAACGAACACTGTACAACTATATTTAGAAGTGGTTGATACAAATTATTTAAAATACAAAAGAAGCTTTAGTAACGAACACTGTACAACGAATTAATTTAATTTAAAAGTGGTTGATACAAATGATTTAAATGCGCAGTAGAATTATTTGAAAGTAGTTGATACAAATTATTTAAAATGGTTGATACACATTATTTTATTTCAAAAGTGGTGATACAAATTATTGATACAATGCACAAAACGATAGGCGTTCATCATTATTTTAAATAGGTATAGGCATTGTTAAATGATATACTCTTCGAAATCTTTAATATCTAACGAAGACTATATAACGAATTATTTAAAATGCACGCCTATTCAGTTATAACAAAAAGATTAAAGCTTTCAAATTCGTTGTACATATCAGTCCTTGATGTACGCAAATTCAGTTACAAAATAAAAACTAAACCTTCCAAATTCGTTATAAGCTTACATAAAGATTAAAGCTCTAGTTGTTAAATGATATACTCTTCTGGGGGTTTTATACATCAATTTGGTGTGCTGGTTTGGCCGTGACCTTAAAAAATAGATTATTAATACAGCCTGAGTGAACCTAATGGTTCAGAACATGTGTTTCCTCTTAAGAGGTCACAAGTTCAAATCCAGAGGGGGGTAGGGTATGTATACCTACGTAGACTTTACCAAGTCTACCAGTCAAATCGCTAGGCTGAGGGGGGTCCCTTGTCCCACAAACAAGGGGGTCTCATACACCAATTTGGTATGCTAGCTTGGCCATGACCTTAAAAATAAATTATTATTATTATTATTATTATAATAAATGTTGTATACTCTTCGTAAGCTTTAAATAGTGTAACTGAATCAATCACGAAGTATTCTTAAACTTAAACTTTAAATGTTGTAACTAAATCAGTCTTCTTAAAGTACTCTTCTTTGTGCAGATAAAATAAATTTTAAAAAGGAAAACAAATGCTTCGTCATGGTACTTGCGTTTGGATGTTCGTTATATAGGACCGGCGGAGTCTCAATTTTTGGTCATACAAATTTTAACATTATTTTTAAGTGTAAAAAAATTTAAATAAAATCCTTAATACAAAACCTTACACTTTCATGAACCAAAACCTCAAATAGACATAGTGTATAGACATATAGAAAAAACAAATCTATCCCTCTAGCAGCTACTAGCTTTGTGTAAAGAATGACAATATTGAAGCAATTTTTATCTTTCAATCTTTGAACAGTCCACTTCTTCCTCCAATAGCACACTATTATGCATTAACTTCTAAGTATGCCTTCCCAACTCCAATGCGCTCTGCAGATATTTGCAAGCCTCTCAAAGAAAGGTAAGAGAAGACATCGTGCTGGCCATGTAACCCATGTGAAACATATCACTCTCAGTCCAAGACTTGCAAATGTGAAACCTATCACTCTAAGTGCAACACTTGCAAGATCTGTATATCTGATAACTTTCAACAATGGGACAGAACTGGCCATTGCATATTTTGTTCAATTTCTTTGTCATTACCCCCATTATAAATCGGTAACATCGAAAACTGATTCTAATTGATATCATTTTTCCTTTATTTTCATCAAGAAAAGCATGAGTGGTGACAATTTCAGCAATCTTTGGACCTAATATCTAAATATCAATTTTTGAGAGATCCCACTATAACAGTTATAGTGTACTTGGTATTCAACTTAAACATAATGCCACTAATAATAACACTAATACTTGTAGATCATACTTTTCTATTTCTTGTCAAGGCCATCGTTATCCTAGGTTGTGTCATTACATTCCCAAAAAAATGATCTTCAATGCAAACTTGAGCATCTCAAATAATTCCACGAGCATCTTGAGCAGATGTTTCATCCAAGATCTTTCCTTGGATTCAAATGACTCAACAACAAAACCAAAGTGTTGTGGTCTAGAGAATAACATGGATGCATTCAAGGAGAGACTACATCGTGAAACACGTCAACAAAAAACACAATCCAACAAAGAAGAGATAATTTAGGGAAGGATATACATCCTAGTCTTTGTTCCATATTCATGAGTATTTTTACAATAGAGAGATGATTGGAGTAGTTGTACCCACTCAAAATAATCCTATGTTATGATTTATTTGTACTTTATTACACATATGTTCATATATTCACTATACTAGTGTATAATGTATGATGACTTATACAAGGGCCTAAAAGGCTTCCCAACATCTCCCCCACCCTCAGTGCCTTGCCTATCCTTAGAAAGTGTGCCATATTGTGATGTCAGAGGAACTATAGAATGCTCAAATTATACATTTTATCGTTGGTATCTCAATTGTGGCGTAGGGTCAAATACAAAAGATGGATTGTTAGGAGCCTCGGCTACTCTTACAATCGCCAATCATTTGGACCTTCAATATATAGAGGTGTTGGGGAATTCAAAGATGATAATTGAGTGGCTTGAACAGAAAGGGAAGAAGTTGGAAAGGCAGAATTAAAGATCTGATCCCCACTTTTAAACGTATTCACTTTCATCATATATTTAGACAATCAAATGGAGAGGTCGATCAATTGTCAAAGCAAACTCTCTAGACAACAAAAGGAAGGCTTACATATTTCACTTGGTGATCTAAAAATGAAGAAGACTTGTATTCTTGAAATTATTTGCAAGATTGTATTCATGTGTTAAAATGCAAATGGATCAACTTTGCAACACACTTTTATTGAAATTATTCAATCAATATGGATATAAACAACAACAATAAACAGAACAGAAAACACATAACACAACAAATGATAAAGGAGTTCACCCCTCTCTTGGGCTACATCTCCTGGTCCAACTTCCAATGGATCTTTTGTATTATTTGCTCAAAGTTCTCAAAAATGTGCTTTACAATGTTCAAAATGTCAAATATATGGCTCCAATGGCTTCAAAACGTCCAAAAACCCCTAGCTGGGCTTTTTCGGCACCTCGTTTGGCCAAAAATTGCAGAAGATAGGATTCGTGGAAGTTCCCCTTCAAACTTGTTGTCTCTGGATCAACAAAATGCACCCTTGTTGGCTCAACCTAGCCCCCAAGCGTTTTTATGCGTTAAAACTCAGCACCGGGTGAAACCGCACAATCAATACAAACTGTCGAATGGTTACGTGCTGGCCCTTAACCGCCTAAGGCCCACGGGCATATAGCCACCATATGACCTCACATGCATATAAAAAAGGGTCAAGTTGTTGGCAACCAATTCATTTTTTTTATTATCCTATAAGCTGCCTACACCTATGTCTTGCGAACATCAAGTTTTTCGTCGCATTTTTCAAATAGAGGACACTTTCATTTCTTGCGACATTTACACATTTGTCTTTGTTAAGTTTTCACGACTGTAAGCGTGAAAACTTCTCTTTTTGGGGTCACATTTTGATCACTTCTTGAGCTGCCATGATCTTTTTATCGATATGCCTACTGCACTTACCTTTTTTTATCGTTATGTGGGTGAAAGGACTTTCAAACTATGCTCATTGGACATTTTTATATTGATTGCATAACTTGGTTTTATCGAAGACATTTAGCCTTTGGATTTGCAATTTATGACTTGCCTAATCATTGATTCTATGAAATGCATAGGGGTTATGATTTATTTTTGTTTTTATATATATGATATGATCCTTATGATAATCTTTTCATGACTTATTGGTTTGTCAACTATATAAATTCCTTTTGGCACCTTGGTTGAACTTTTGATTATATGGATTAACACATTGGCGCATAATGATTTTGGTGTTGATTGATACGTCGGATGTTTTGAACACTATGGAATAGTGCTGGCGCATATCGGTATACACATTTGATTTCATTGGTTGTACACATGGCTTAATGGTTGAACCATTATTATGGAGTAAACAACTATGAAATTTGGCGGTTGTACTTGGGTAATGACTATTATGCATGGCAGACTCCACCACCTTCGCATGCGCGCATTTATGCTTACCCCTTTTGGCTCGATTCATTGTTGTTGGTTCAGGTAGCTCTATTACTGTGTGTTTATGAATTCGAACCCTTCCCATACCATGCATTCAGCTCCATGGCACCAGTCGTGCAAGTTGAACCCAATGGCAGGCAAGCCCTGTTGATGTTTGATAATGCCCACCAAGATTTGGCAGACAGTGGATGGCTTACCTTCGTGGAACGTTTCGAGGGTTTTAACCTTTGCGTAGCTCGACAGTTTTCCATGACCTTCGATGGTTGTCGAGCCAAGGTAGGCAATGTACAGTTAGAGATTGATGAACAGTTCATCAACTTAGCCACGGGGTTATCTATCTTTGGACAGCGTTGGTTTAAGAATTGCAAGGTCGAGGAAGTTTCATGGACATTGTTGTTTCAATCGCGCAACATCACCTCCTCTGATAGAGGTATGCCCGTAACTATGATCAAACAACGTTGGCATGATTTGTTAATGATAATCAAGCAGTTTGTGACCTGTGAAGGTCGATACGGACTTGTGTTCCTCCACCACCTGCGTCTACTTATGGTTTTTATGGGATCCTCTCTCAATATGCCTTATTATTTGCATCATATCCTGTTTAAAATGTCAAAGAAGTACAAAAGACACCAGGCTGACAGTAGCCTTTTTCATTATGGGCTTGTTAAGCTTATCGTTGTCTGTCATTTGAGTCTGCACGGGGATATTTGGAGCAATTTCGTTGCTCGAAATGGTTTTGAGGATCCGAACCCTATACAGGTTGAAAAACCTATGGTGGCTGAGGTCAAGGTTAAAACCCTAGTGCCCTATCATGTCCTACTGCCTAAACCCTCGGCTGACCCTCCTATCGACTTACCCCACACCGTGACTAAGAGTGTTGAGACTGTTAAGCCTATGAGAAAAAAGCCCAAGGTGAACCTCACTACAAATGTTAAAGGGAAAAAGAATGCACATTTGATTTCACGGATGGCAAGGAACAAGACAAAACCCCCTGTTGAGCCAAACCCTATAGTGTTGAGTGAGGACTCCGATTCGGAAGTGGAGTGTTTCTTGGCTAGCGAATACCCCTATTCACAAGGTTTGTGTGCCAAACCCTCATATGATTTTGTATCAAACCTACCCCCCTGCCTTAAGGACGATCCTAACTACTCGGGTATTGAATTGCCTCGTGAAACCCTCGCTCATTCGTCCAAACCCTCGCCTGCTCTGTCTAAACTTACACAGCCACCCTGTGACCAATGCAGTTCATGGTTAGAGTGATATTATCTTGATGTTCCAATTCTCCAGTCAAGGATTCAATCTTTGGAAGACCAGATTGCACTGCTTACCAGTCAAATGGCCAAGCTACAAGTGACAGATAAGAAACAAAAGATGACTGGCTCCATCCTAATTAAAAACGTGGATCAGCCACGGCTGTTCTAAATTCCAATCTGGTATAATTAAGCAGCCTCGTCGCTACACAGGTATGGAAAATTTGATATCATTTGATTTTGTAAATAATCTAGGTTTATATAACGATTTGAATTCAGTTTTAAACAGTTTTGTTCACATCTTGAATGGATCTGTTATATTACAGGCATTCTATATATAGCTTTGCTTTGAATAGAAACAAATTTTGATTATGTATACAATTTGATTATTCCCAGTATAGAAATCAATATATTTTGATTGGATTTGAGTGATCTTCGTTTGAATTTGATTGATTGGCTTGCCTTGTTAAGGTGACAAAATGAATAGTTTGGTTTGTATCATGCTCAGATTTGATTTGGTTATGATCCGTGTGCTATAGTTGATAAATGGTTTGATTAAGTTTGATTGTTACGATTTTGTTCGGATCCGATTTCATTATCATTGGTATGCTATGACTAATAAATGTCTTCAGGACGATACTCGTTATGATGCTATGTCGTGTGTTGTTCTATATTTGATTGATTCCAAGTTAAGGAGAATTACTCTTTTTCTTTTATGAAAGCAATACACTCAGATACCATTTGTGCCCGAATTGGGAAATGAATTTGAATCATAACAACTGTGTGAAAATCCTTAGCTAAATCAATTCGTTTTTGTTCTAAATTGGCAAGTTCATTTTATGAATCGATTCCAGATTCTAATTGATGCTCTGTATTTTAGATTTGTGAAACGAATTGGTCAAACTCTATTACGATTCATTTGATTGAAACAATTGTGATCAAAATTAATCGATCTTGTCTCTTGACTGTGCAAGGATCAACGATCAAAATCTATGACAAATTATGTTTGATTGATCCCGTTACGTTTTTGGTTATGTGTCAGTTATGGTTTGAATTCGTTCACAGCCTATACAGTTATCATGATAATCCTATTCGGTGCGATGATTTCACTTGTGATGAGACAAGTATAACAAATTGTTTGTGATTTGTTTTCAATTGAATATCAAAACAATCTCATTCGATTTGTTGAGACACGATTATGATGCTGTCACATATGATTTCATTTACCCGACTTGTAATGATAATTGAAAGAGAGTATTTATGTCCTTTTATTGGATTAAATGATTTGAATCTTTTGCTATATCGTTACAGCTATAACGAGTGAAAAATAATTGGGTTAGTATTGGATCGTATCACATACGATATGTTTTTCAATTGGATATGAAACAATCCTATTACTGTCCGATTATGACTCTGAGAACCCAATTTTGTGGTAACAGAAGAACAGAGTAGTCCTATCTCTGTGTTCGGTTGAATTATTTTGATCATGTTTAATGTTAAATGATAAAATCATTTTGATTCGTTTTCAAGTGATCATTGGAAGATAATTGGATTTAATTCTTTTAAAGATTTTGAATCGATTTTGATGCTGATTCTGTATCTCATTTTGACTAGCTACAGACTCAGATGATTTTGTAGCTAGTCTATAGAATTTAATTTTTATCATTTTATTGATAAAAGAGTCTTCTAACTTGTCTATTTTTTATCCTTTTCAGGTGAACTCGAATTGCATGGGATTTGATGGACAGTTTAGAGGATATTTGGATGATTTGTTTTTATTTTAGTTTCCTAGTTTAGTTGATCTTGGGAATATTTTCCCAGATTATGTAAACAGTTTGATACTGTCCACAGGGAGGTTTTACCATGTGGAAAAACTTATAAATGCTTGTTATTTTTGTAATAACACCATCCTCATTTGTGGGAGAACAAGGATATGGAATTTTAATACAGACTGAGACAGAATTTGATGTTCTGCTACAGCTTTAGCTTTCCATAATATCAATATTTTGTTTCATGTTCTTGTGTATCAATTTGCATTTGGTTAATGACTACTTTAGCTATCTTAGTCTTTTGAAAATGATATAATTTAATCAATATAATCCATATCTCATTTCTTCTAGTGTTTAAAAAACATAGCAATTACTTTATTCAATTTGTGAATGACAGATTTCTCTTCTTCATAAGTTGAATTATTAAGTATAAGTTTTTGCATAACAGGTTTCCCTTATTGCAGAGATTTATAAATCATATAATTGTTATGATTTTTTATGTCTTGTTTGTCCTGTAAACAACTCAAAGAGCAGTGCAACCTATCGTTTACGAGAAGCTTCTGGATCATCCGGTGGGAGTTTCCTTCCTCTGACCAACTTCGAAGTCATCATACACAGGACAAATTGGGAGCGTTTCCAGGTCAGTTTGTCATTTGTTTGTTTAGTATATTATTAGTAGTTTAGTTTAGATATAAGTTTAGTCAGATATATGTGCAGAATTAGTATATTAGATTGTTTAATTTCAGTAAGTTTTATTTCTTATTTATAAAATTATAAAATCAAAAAAGAAATACCTTTCTCTGTCTTAGGGCAGAAAGATAATGAGTTTTGCAGGTTTTAATTAAATCTGTGAATTGTAGATATTGTATATTTTGTAAATAAGTTATATTTAAGATAGTAGTTAGCATAGTATTAGTTAGTAGTTTATATTTATAGATAGTAGATTAGTTTAGTTTGTTTTATTTAGTTTTTTAGTTAGTTTAGTTTTAGTTAGATTAGTTAGTTTAGATTAGTTTTCTCTTTGGTTTTCCTAGG
>ML778118.1:241772-253539 GCA_009831015.1 Picea engelmannii | reverse complement strand
TAGTCTATACATATGATCAAGGAATTATGTAATAAAGTGACATCATCTTTATGGGAAAGGGACATATTACTGTATTGAATTAATTGAAAGTGAAACTTACAACCTGAGCCTTGATGTCGTAGGTCTCCTTTTGATGGCTTCTATCTCTGACACACACACTTGCTCATGCATGAAGAAAATCAACCACATGTGATGACCTTGCTGTTGTCTCTTGCTGCTGTAGCATCCGTTCTCCATACAATCTTGCACTAATTCTCTAATCAATCTCTTGCTAGCTTGCTGATAACTGAACTTCACCCTTTCCATGAGCAATCTCCTCAATATATAGGAAGAGATAGATTGGTTACTTGGATAGGGAATGATCCCAAGATATCTAGAATGACAGTACTTGAATAACCACTCGAAAGCCAACTCACCCTTCTAGAAGGTTCGAGATCTTTATCTTTTTCCCTTTTAAGAGCATGTTCGCACCCTAACCATGAGTACAGTGCGAGAAGTTCACACCCCATATTAAGGTAGCCTGCGGGAAACAGGCATTCCCACAGGTGAATATATAAGTAGCCTGTGAACATGTTTCAAAGTGTGAATTCTGGAAGAAGACAACTGTAACTTTTCTCAGGAAAGTATTCTTGGTAAAGAGCTTGATTTTCCATCATCATGACATCATCATGACACCATCACAATGACCAAATTTGTGGATAACAGAATGCCCCCCAAAGTCTGAGAGTGGAACCAGTGACAGTCGATAGACTTTGTAAGCTGCATGTGTGTGTCAAGAACCAAAAGCACATCTAATCAGAGACCTGCAAACATCCAAGCATCAGCAGAATATCATATATATCAATTCCAAGGTAGGCATTCCCATACTCAGATCATAGATTGACGACAATCAAAAACCAAGGTCATGGCCACCAATCATACACTGTGGATCCATGCCGTCACTATATAGAACAGCAACCTGAATACACTGTGGATCTGTGCGACAAATTTTCAGTTAAGACAACATAGCCACGAAACATACACAGTGGATCTATGTGTCGCAAATCATGCATACTCCATCACAACCTAGATCTCAAAGACAATATCCAGGGTCTTCAATCTCGTCACCCAAAGTACGAATCTAACCATGTGATTACATGTGTCGAATTTGAACATGGTAGAAACCACTTGATTATCGATCATTGATGTATACCGTTAACAAGTGCGAGGGAAATCACCATTAATGTTAATGACTCACAAGGTATGATAGTACAATCCATCGAATGTGAATAAATAAGTTGATGTCGAAAACTCGATGGAATCTCTCGATCAGAGGTCAATGATGTAAACCCACTGTCGAAAGCGAGAAACTTGCCATTCAGGCATGCAAGCTTCAAGGTACCAAAAAATTTCTAAGTCTTGATTCCGGATAATGTGCTGAAGTCGACAGAACAAGACTCATCACAGGAGGGTCTTAATGTATCCCACGTCAGTGACATGAAATGAGTAACAGAGTTTGAAAGTGAAATAGAGCATGTGACAATTGGACTTTGGACATAGGGAAGGCCGACATGGAATGAAAGTATAACTGCAGATGGCCGACTCAATAGAGGTTTGGACTACTCTTGAACATATGAACAACACGACCAATGATTTGGCAGCATTGACTCAAAGACGACACATGGAAAGACCTTGTTATTGAATCAAATGAGAGACAAAGGGATTTCCAAAACCGGCTTCAAATGATGAATAGGGGGTGTCATGTTCAAGAGTGACACTTACTGCTAATTAACACAAAGATGAAACATATCCCTTTCCCAAATTTTCCCCCACCATTTCTGGCAAGTACCTCTTTATTTTTATGCAAGCTTGAAGAGGATCACATATGCTTGTTGATATAAGCTCATCCTTCGGACGAGTCCCTCGGAGTATTTTTAACGAACCCTAAGAAGGAGTGGTTTGGTCCCATCACGGGTCAGTCAATGTTTGTTTAACGAGTCCAGAGATAGAAAACTCGAAGGTTTTTCAAGATTATAGAGTTTGGAAAAACACCCAAAACAGAACTCTCTCAGTTCCTTTTTCGTACAATAGTCCAACGAGACCGAAAAAGGGTTAAACTATCGCTCGAAGGATGCGTAACTTCAAATACTTTAACGAGTGTGAAAATAGCAAGGTCACTCGACAATCTTTTCATATTTAGGGAGTCGTGAAAATAGCTTAAAGTTAACTCCAAGGGGGTTCATTTTTCGTGTAACCACATCGAGCCCGGAAAAGAGATAAAACAACGCTCGATCATGTTCTAGGTTTTTCGCAACTGCCAGAACGGATAAAAGACACTTGAGGTTTTAGACCAAAACCATAGGAAACAAACAAAACACATTATATCGCAAAAGTTTTTTGTCCATAATCATCTGCATTGGGTACCTGTAAGTCATTTTACTCACTTTTGCATTAGAAATTGGGGTGAAATAGTGTATAAATATAAAAAACCCACTTTTACAATGGTAAAAAGTAAATAAAACAAATTTACTATTCATTTTTACCACATTGTTTTACCCATTTACCATTGTAGTGAAAAAACTTCCATTTTACCTCCGATCTTCATCGTCGATTTTCGGGAGCTTCGGGGCATCATTTCACGAACCGTCTAGATCAAATTGGTAGGTTTTCAATTCTCTAGCTTTTCATGGTTTAATTTCATGATTTTAATGGCTAAATTTCAAGTTTTGAGTTATTTTTTGAAATCCTATGCGTGAATGAGGATTCTCGCAAGCTGCTCATACGGGGCCTGCGAGAAGTTCTCATTCCCGCAGGTGGGCTTGAGCTACAGTGCGAGAAGTTCGCACTGTGCATTATAAGCCACCTGCGAATAGTGCAGAGCCCAAAAAAATTTAAAATATTTAGCTCATAAAACCAATTTTTCTCATGTTTTAAGTCATTAACTATCTTCTCATGGTTGCCATGCAGGTTAATAACCATCACAATGGTGCTCGAATGGAGAGAAAGGGAACATGAGGATGACAATGCAACCACCGAAAATCAACCTCAAACCATTGCTTCTTTAAGAGATTACGGTCTCCTAAAGTATTTCCACATACCGGGCATGAGAGCCCAGGTTCGATTGTTGGAACATTTTAGTCCGGATGTGGGATCCGGATCAGCAGGTTTTTAACGTCGGTGCTCACACACTGACAATCGACATTGAGGATATTTATTTCCTGACTGGGTTGTCAAGACGGGTTTCTCATGTCAGTTTGACTGGTAACCGCAGGGGTGGCATGAAAATGAGTGAGTATTTCCGAGAGTATTGCGTGCCCGAGGCAGAACGACAAAAAGGAAAAGTGGCCATTTGGGGAGTGACTGATATAACTCTCCGTACCATTCTCTTCACTATCGCTCGGATGGCAGGAAGTGTTGCCCCACATATGGCTCTACAAAGCTATTTTCAGTATGCCCTCGAGTGTGTCGAGCCCCGGGTCTTCAACTGGGCTGACGCAGTGTTACGCAACCTCAAGAAACAACTGACCAAATGCAGGCGTGGAAATCTAAAGTAGTTTGGTTATGGATCGCTGCTAGTGCCTTTTTTCTGTGAGAGGGTCCCAGTGTATAGGCTTCAGGTTGATTGGCACTTTTCGGGTCCCAGGGATCCACGGATGTTACGATGGTGCCAAATCATGGCTAGACAAGTGACAGGACCGATCATCAGGTATGACAATCGCTTCTTTGACTGGCTCCAAGGCCAGGTTTTGATGATAGAGGATTATGCGTATGCTGGCTTGGAATTTCGCGGTGATCCTGACCTTGCCCTTCCTAAAGATGCACAGTGGGGAGATATTGGTAAGAAGTACACCAACTTTTATCTTTTTAGATGTTTTGTATTTTCATCATATTAAATGTTTTTGGTTTTATGGTTTTATCCGAAGACTAACACCAAAATCTTGTTGATAACACAGATATTGGGGCATATAGACCTGCTGGTAGTTCTCCTGTCCAGCGTCGAGGAGAGGCAACAGTTGCAGTCCCTCAGTATGCCGAAGACTATCTGACAGTGGAGCAAAACTTAGAGGGTCTCATGGTCGATGTTCCATATATGCCTCTGGAGGATATCCCACGACGCGATCAGTGTCACACCGTGGGAGTCTCTGCCTCTATGGGTTGTTTTCTCTGCAGAGTAGCTAGGAACTTAGCGTGCTATCGTGAACATCATTAGTGATGTCACTTTGTAGAAGCCATGGGCTTCATTTTTTGATATTTTGGTCTTCGGATACATTTTGTAAAAAAAAACTTTGACCGTTATATATATATACATGGGTTTTACCGGCTTACTTTAAAATTGTGTGCATTTTAATGTGTTTGATTTTATAAGTGATTTAAATTCCTGTCCAATACATAATTAGCTAAAGCATCTGTCAATGTATTAAGACTTCTCGGAATGTGTTGATATTCTATGTAATCAAAATTTCTTTCCAAGAGGTGAATCCGCAAATATACCCTTAATAACGTAGGACTTCGAATAGAATATACATTACTGAGTTGTAGTACTACCAAATGCGAGTCAAGTCAGACAACCAAATGATGAATTCCGAGAGAAATAACATCAACAAGTAATTCAACCACGACGTTATACTCTGCGATGTTGTTGGTTGCTTGGCCAAGACATATACCTCGTAGAGATAGGAGTTCATTTGTCGGGGCATAGATTTCCCAGGCAGCGGAAGCTAGGTTATGAGTACTACGACTAGCACCGTCGGTGAAGCCAATATAAGGTAGAGAATACTCCGACATCTGGCAATCAAACACAATGTCACGTAAGGGCAGAAACTAAATAACGTCAAAACAAAACTAAAGTAACACACACACTCAGTATGATACATAAAAATACAAATACTTATGCACAAATGACTCATGCATAGTACTTCTTCAAGTACAACCCATTCCTGGGTTCACTCAAAGGCACACCATCATAGTCCACTAGCTCGTACGCTCCTTTTTCCAAAACTTTGCTAACAATATAAGGCCCACGCCACATTGGTTCGAATTTCCCAGCTCCTAGGACATCTTTATCTTGTTCATATAGAAGAACAAGATATCCTTCAAAGAAGACATGAGGTTTGACATGCTTGTCATACTGTGCCTTAACACGTTTCTTTTGGGCTTCTATTACAAGAGTAGTGTCACGGCGAGTCTCGTCTAATCGCATTAAATACAACAGGCGTTCCTCTTCGGCAGAAGTATTATGTAAGAGTTCTACAGCTAGCTTCAGAGACGGTATCTCGCATTCTATTGGTAGAATGGCTTCCATGCCATAAACTAATCGAAAAGGCGTGAATCCTGTGGCAGACTTAACAGATGTCCGATATGCCCACAATGCCGAAAATAACATCGTGTGCCAGCTAGTTTTATGGATTCCTATCATTCGTCGAATCATAGTTATAAGAACCTTATTGATGGCTTCGACTTGGCCATTGGCCTGTGGATAATAGGGTGTTTAGCTATCATGACGAAGGCCCAACTTCTCTGTAAGTTCAGACATCATGTTATTTCTAAAATGACTACCGTGATCAGTAACGATAGCCCGAGGAACACCGAAACGAGTGATGACACGGTTAAAAAGGAATAAGGCTGCAGTCTTCCCAGTATTGTCGAATGTCGGCATCGCCTCGGCCCACTTTGTGAAATAATCAACAGCTACAATAATGTAACAATGCCCCCCGGCCGAGTGAGGGTGACATGTCATGAAATCAATGCCCCATTTAGAGAAAGGACCTAGTGAGACTACAGGATGAAGGGGAGCAGGATGCGACCGAATCTTATGATTATAGGTCTGGCAGGCATGACACTTATGAACGGCAGTGATGCACTCTTTAAACAACGAGGGCCAAAAGTAACCTGCACATAAGATTTTCTGGGTAGTAGCATACCCAGACATATGACCACCACATGCTACTGAATGGTAGTCATTCAAAGCTTTCTCAGCTTCTTCAAAAGTCAAACAACGCCGAAAGATAGATTCAATGCCTCGACGGTAAAGAGTGTCGCCGAGGATGATATAATGACGTGCTTGATAACGAATACGACGTTGTTCATTACTGGACAAATTAGGCCGAAAAGTTTGAGTTTGGAGATATATAATGATATCTCCGTACCAAATATCATCGGTACTGATAAGGAAAAGTGACTTGTCAGGTAACGAATCAACTGCTACTTTTTCCGTGGCAGTGTGGGGAAAATCACAAATTAACTCAGCGAAAACTAGAGATTTCTTCGACGTGGCGCGATCAAATTCCAAATAGAACTCCTGGAGAATAACAATCCACATGGAGTACTTGCCCCCCAGCAATTGACGTGTCAATATATGTTGCATGGGGTTACAGTGTGAAATCATTGTAGTCTTCTTGGAGAGAATATAATGATGGAAACGTTGGACTGCTTGGACAACATCCAAGGTCAGCTTCTCAACATGTTGGTACTTGATTTCTGTGGATGATAAATTTCTACTCAAGTAATAGATAACATGTTCATCGTGGTTATCATCCTCTTGAACGAGGACCATGCCGATACTATACTCGGACACAGCTAGATAAAGAAAGTAATCTCGACTATAGTCCGGAGGGAAGAGAAGAGGAGCTTTTGTGAGGGACAATTTTAAAGCTTCAAAGGCGGTGTTAGCAATTTTATCCCAGACAAACTCTAAACCTTTCTTTAGAAGACGTGTGAAACCACGAGTAATCTCGGCATAATTCGGGATGAAACGACGAAGAAAGTTTTCTTTCCCCTGCAAACTTTGTAACTGGCACAGTGAAGAAGGAGGAGGGAGATTAAGAATCACCTCGACCTTGATAGGATCTACCCGGATCCCATGGCGTGAAACAATGAAACTAAGGAGACGGCCGGATTCTACGCAAAAGACACATTTATGAGGATTCAGGCAAATGCTATAGAATCGACAACGAACAAAAATCGCTCGGAGATGAATAGGGTGATCGACTCGACGTAAAGAGTGAGCCGACAAATCGTCCAAATAAGGTTGAACAATATGCTTGATATCGTGAAATGCGTAAGACATAACACGTTGGAACGTAGCACCTGCGTTCTTCAGATCGAAAGGGAGTTTCCTGTAGGCGAAAGTACCCCAAGGACAAATAAAAGCCGTTTTATGTTGGTCCTCAGGAGCGATATTGATTTGATTATAACCGGAAAATCCATCCATGAGGGAAAATATTTCACTGCCGGCACAGTCATCGACGATCTGGTCAACGAAACGGGTTGGAAAATTGTCCTTTGGACAAGATTTGTTGATATCCCGATAATCAACACAAACTCGTATACTACCACCCTTCTTATCAATCGGTACGGGGTTGGAAACCCATTCTGTCAATGCCACGTGGTAAATGAAACCATCTTTAAGAAGTTTTTCAACTTCGAGTTTAATGGCTGTCGCTTTATGTGGATGGATAGGATGAAGGCGCTGCCGGACGGGTTTAGCTCCGGGGTATGTCTTAATCTCATGAACAACGATAGCAGGGTCAATACCCAACATCTCTTCGTAACGCCACGCAAAAATATCCCAAAATTCTTTAAACAAGGAAGTATAAGTGACAATTTCTGTGGGAGAACACGAAGCTCCAATATGAACGTTCTCGACAATTCCAGGTTTCACTGAAATATCTATGGGTATCGTGGGAGAAATGTTACTCAGGTTCCCTTCTGCAAACACATCTCGTGTAGATCTAGGAACGGTCGTAATGACAACAACAGTCGACGGAGTCGAAATCCGTTGATAATTCTCGAGATTCTGTTGTTCTAGAAACAGAATGGAACGATGATGCCCATCGTCCCAAGGGGTGTCTTCCATGACAGACATAATCATCTCGTCAGTGGGAAATATGACATGGAAAGGATCAAGAGACAACTTGTCAAGAGAAGAAGTAGTAGGGGTTGCCGATTGAATGGCTTGATAAGCAGACTCAACCGGACTTAACGGCATAACGTCGCCGAAACGAACATGATCTCCAGGATCAGGGACTATCCAAGGGTCGATCGACACTGGAAGTTCATGAGGTATAGAAGAGATCATATTAATAGAAGCAATAAATGGGCGTGGAATATTGGGTGGTGGTGGTATGGGAAAAGTACCCATTAGTGAATAATCTTTTAAAAGACCGACCCCAACATTCTCGTAACCCGATGGGGTTTTAGCGATGAAAGGCACGTTGCCAATATGAGTATCAGCATTAAAAAAGGAAATTTGATCAACCGTAACCACTTTTCCTTGGTGAGGAAATCGTACGACACAGAAAAGGGTTGACACGACAGCACGCATAGAATCGACCCAACTTCGACCAAGTAGAAGATTATAATCTAAGGGAGTATCGAAAACTTCCACTTCCACCTGGACGGTCTTACCTTCCAGAGTGATAGGCAATGATGGTAGGACACCATATGGCTTAAAACTCGAGCCATTGAAAGCTCGCAACGTGTTTTGTGATTCGTTTAACAGGGGAGAGCCAATGGCTTTCCAACAAGAAAAAGATATTACACACGTAGAGGCACCCTCATCAATAACAGTCCGACAAATACTCTTGTCAGAGACCACAACTTGGATTTGAAACGCAAGTTGTGGGGGTAACCTTGGAATATGATCATCAAAGTTAAAGACTATCAGATTCGTATCTGTTGGATCAATGCCACCTATAGCTTTCAACAACGCCCTTCGCTGCACAGGACAAGATTGAAGGACTTCCAGGGCAGACATCGCTGAGGGTGCTTGGGTCAGATCTTCGACAATGCTATAGTTTTGAGCTGCCCGAGCATGAGGATTGAATGCCGACTTATTAACGACACCTTTCGGAGGTCGTAAAACTGTATCAAGACTCGGTCGTTTGAGATGAAGAGGATCGTTTGTAGGTGGGTTTGGTGGAGAAGGTTGTACCAAATCGGGAGGTAAGTCGTCAACCTTCTCCTTAGAAGCAGTATAGTCTTTAGCTCTAGTGGTAAGTGCAACGTTGTTTTTCATGGAATCACCAGTGCACATCAAAACATAAGATGATGTAGAAGTAGATGGTTGGTCGTGGATGACTAATGAAGCCTGTTGTTGAGACGGGAAGGGTTGAGACAAAACGACCGACGTAGAAGGCTTTGGTGCTCCCTGAAGGAACTTGTTAACCTCGGCACATCTCGGACAATCCTTCATGTAGTGATCGTCACCACAGATAAGGTAAGGGTAGCATGGTTTGCGCTTATCCCTGTCATCAACAGGAGGTGATTTGGTTTGCTCATTTGGATTATTGTTTTTACCCTCCTTATTCTTGCCTCTCCCTTTCCTAGACTTATTTTTACCGGTCGGCGTAGATTGAACAGCGTTCACTTCTGAGGTTTTACTGGCGGGAGGAATAGGAGACGGAGCACTTTGCACATTAGAAGAATTGGATTTCGGGGTTGTAGTTGAAACGGAATGTGAGTGGCTATGAGTGGAACCAATCACACCATCAGCTACATGCGAGGCAACAGGGGTAGTAGAAGCAGTAGAACTACCAGGATGAGGTAAATCGGGCAGTAAATCATACAAGTTTCCCGTTTGCGAATAAACGAGATCTAGATACTGAGCACGACTAATAGCCTGCTCTTCTGTGACAATACCACCCATAGCAATGTCTTTACCGATTTTGTTTACAAAAGAATTGGTAAACCATTTCGCCAGTAACTGATCAGGAAGCTCAAGTTTAATGAGACGTCGCCTTCGTCGCCACTCATGAATATGATCAGAGATATGAGTGCCCGAGCTTTGTTTGAAGGAGGTTAAAATCTCAGTTCCGGTATCGTAACGGATCGGTAACTGGTAGTGTGTTAGAAAATCCATTGCAAGGGTGTTGAAATCGGAGAAGAAACCTCGTGGTAATTCAATGTACCACTTCGCAGCAGCACCTGTAAGAGTTCGTTGAAAAATACACAGTCTAATGGAGTCATCCATCAACGAGTTGGATGAACACCACAAGTGGAAAGTCATGACATGATTATTGGGGTCCTCTCCCACCTTCCCATCGAATTTGGGATTGTCTGATGGAAGCTTTGCAGGAATAGCAGGCCATTGGGGAGAGTGACGAATAGGATCATTAAGAATCCTGGACAAATCTGGCAGATCCAAAGTAGCAAGAAAAGGAAATTTCCAATTCACTTGTGGATACTGGTGACTTTGGGGTGGAAGCCCTGTCGGTAGACCAGTGGGACCATATCCAGTCTTCCCCCAGAGAGAAGATCTTGGTTGGTTTGGTGGTGGTTGAATCGGATAGTAACCCCAAGGATTTTGACCTTGAGTTTGAGGTTGAGTAGTTTGACCAAAACCCCAGATAGGATTAGTCACCCCTGGATACGGTTGGCCTGCAGTAGGGACATCTTGCTTCCCCCCAGTATTTTGAGGAAAGTGTTGCATAAGTTGATTCCAATACTGGGCCAATGCAGGAGGTATGTTTTGTCCTAAAGGTGAGGTTGGTCCCCCTATCAAAGGGACAGTTCCACCCAGAAGTTGTGTGACAAAAACAGGTTGTGTAGTCACTGTGTTATGTTCGGGAAAGGGAAAAGGAAACGGAATTGTTCCACTCTGTCCACCAACAAGAATTTGTACATTAGGTGAAACGGTCGGGATAGTGCCACAAGGATTAGGATTAAAATTTCCAGGAGGAAAAAATTGAGGAGGGAGTGTCGGGACGAAACCGGGAATAGGATGCCCAGGAAACTGAGGACCACTTGGAGAACCAGTTGGAGTATGTGGGGGTGTTGGATGGGAAACATTCAACGATGGATTCAGTGCATGGTAACCAGGAGGTAAGTTTGGATTAGCCTCAGGAGTTCTCTGGGTATTGATAGGAGGAAGAGAAGTTGCAGTAATTCTGGTTTCGACACTCGTAGTATCCACAATATGGGCCATCTCGGGAGGGAGAACAAAATGATAGGTGGCAGTCTCTGGTGCAGCTTCTGGTTTAGGAGACACGGGAGGGTTGATGATTTCATAAATAGGGGGTTCAGTACCAAACAAGACTCGTCAGAAATCACCTGACCAAAAAGGATCTTGGCCTACTACACTGTGAGAAGGCCCAACGATTGATTCAGAAGATGTAACAAGAGTTTCTCCAGAAAGATGAAAACGTCCTGAAGGTCGTTCACCACGACGAATGCGATAATCCTCTACAGTATTGGTAATGCGAAATTCCGCAAGAGGATCAGTGGGTTCTACGTGTGGAGGTGGTATAAAAACTTCTGGAACATCACCGATGTCCACATGTGGTAGAGTAACAAGGGGAATTTCACCCGGACGAGGAGAGTCCTCAGGGGTACCCTCAGGTGTTGTTGTATGCAAAGGTTGTGAAGCTTCCAGATGTTCCAGAGACAAACCTTTCATCCTACATGAACGTCGCGGGGGAGAAATTGTAAACAAGTATGCAACTCCCCAACGAAAATCTTAAGGTCAACTTCGAGAAACAAACAGCACACCCTAGTAAACAAAATCTAGAAGCAATCACCAAGCAAACAATACCTTCTAATATTGAAGCCACTAGTTGGTGATGAAATCCAACGTCGCGACAATGAGAAGAGAATGGGCGGGGCTAGGATGGAAAAGTTACGTTGATGACCTACTTAACAGACTTACGCCTTGGTGCAATCTCCCACACATAATCGTGGGTATACCCTCCAAGGAGCCCGAGTGAGTTTGATCAACGTCGATTCCAGGTACCGTGAAGACTTTCCCCTCCACAGTCACCTTGGGTAAGAACCTAGAGAGATAAGCCACTAA
>ML778118.1:227541-240156 GCA_009831015.1 Picea engelmannii | reverse complement strand
TGAAAGTGAAACTTACAACCTGAGCCTTGATGTCATAGGTCTCCTTTCGATGGCTTCTAGCTCTGACACACACACTTGCTCATGCATGAAGAAAATCAACCACATGTGATGACCTTGTTGTTGTCTCTTGCTGCTGTAGCATCCGTTCTCCATACAGTATTGCACTAATTCTCTAATCAATCTCTTCCTAGCTTGCTGCTAACTGAACTTCACCCTTTCCATGAGCAATCTCCTCAATATATAGGAAGAGATAGATTAGTTACTTGGATAGGGAATGATCCCAAGATATCTGGAATGACAGTACTTGAATAACCACTCGAAAGCCAACTCACCCTTCTAGAAGATTCCCTTCTAGAAGGTTCGAGATCTTTATCTTTTTCCCTTTTAAGAGCATGTTCACACCCTAACCACGAGTACAATGTGAGAAGTTCTCACCCGAGATTAAGGTAGCCTGCGGGAAACAGGCATTCCCGCAGGTGAATATATAAGTAGCCTGCGAACATGTTTCAAAGTGTGAATTTTGGAAGAAGACAACTATAACTTTTCTCAGGAAAGTATTCTTGGTAAAGAGCTTGATTTTCCATCATCATGACATCATCATGACACCATCACAATGACAAAATTTGTGGATAACAGCCTTATATTGGCTAACGGAGCCGCTAAACCCGTCAGGGTGGTTCATTCCAAACGGCTTCGATTATTAGACAACCCCGGACCGGTTCCACTCTCTCAGTTGACGGACGGTCGATTTCACCCATCAACAAATGGCGCTAGAAGGAGGGCCTAAACTTAATTAATGGCACGAGGCAGTCACAAGACTCCTCCCCCCCCCTAATCACTCACCTATAGTGACTAGAAGCCATTCACATGATAATAATCCCCTTCAAACAACAACTAGTTCAACCGACGATCCACAGATCACAGTTGAGCCAACAACCCCTAATCCTATAGGTGGTGACATCCAAGAGATTGTCCATCAATCTCTTATCAAAACACATAGTGCCTTAGCTCGTCTTAGGCAACCAAACCATCTATGGGGTAAACCTTTGGACTTCTCTGATATCAGAGAACAATTAGGTGACACTAACCTCACTGTGAATCCTACAGATCCAATCACAAATCATGTTGCAGGAGGATCTGGGATACCTCCTTCACCACCTCCCTCATATCCTTCCTCTTCTGGAGGAGATTCCTCTTCTAACGAAGGCAACTCACCTTCTCAACCTTCCACACCCACTACCCCAATGGAAAATCAGAACAACCCTACTAGACCCTGGTTGGACTAGGATGTTGTAGCTGTACCTGGAGCTCAGCACCCTTTACCTAAACACCCGGAGAAGTGGCTTCCCAAGTTTGATCCTGATTCTAAACAGATAGTTGAAGATCATAATAAAAAATTTATGTTAGCCATTAGACTCCGCAATGTTGAACATGAAGATGTTGTCAGTAGGTTGTTCCCTTATACTTTTGAGGGTAATGCATCCACTTGGTACTTTGCCCAACAGCCCCATGCCATCGTGTCTTGGGAAAAGTTTGAGTCATGCTTTTTGGAAAAATTTGGAGACGGTAAACCTCCAGAAGTCTTAGTCATGGACCTTTCTAGCTTAAAAATGAACCCAAAAGAAAAAGTTAAAGACTTTAATCAAAGATTCTTAACACTTAAAAACCAAATCCCTGCAGATTTTATGCCTGCTGAGAGTCTTGTAATAGCCTACTACACTAAAGCTCTGCATCAAAGTATAGCTATTTGGGTTAAACGATATAAAAAGGCCACGTTGTTAGAAGCCTTCGAGGAGGCTAGCCAGATTGAAAAAGACATACTTAGTCTTAAGGACTCTTCTAGCAACGAAACTGAAACTAGTTCTTCTTCCAAAAAGAAGATTGAAATTCTCCCCAAACCTATTCAAAGTAAAACACAACCTGAAAACTCTGATTTGGAAAATTTAACTAAAGTTGTTCAGAAACTGTCGAATCAAGTTATAGACTTAAAAAGGTCAACTGAAGAAGCTTCCTCGAGTAAAGAACCCTACAAACCTCCTTTCCGAAATCCTTTTCCTACCAACCGACCTAATCCAAACCCCGAAGGCTTAAATCTAGAAAGTTTGCAATGTGCTCTTCAAACAATTCTAGAAGCCCAAGATAACTTGATGCCCCCTGAGACCCCTCAGGAGGAATTTGAACAGGAAACAATTCAAGAAGAAGAGTCTTCTCCAAACATCTTTGGACACTTCTTGGAAAGCATCTTTCAAGCTAACTTCGAGACTGTTCACCCTTATAACACTAGGAGTAAGACAACAAACAAGCCTTCTACCGAAAACACTACAACTTCACCTCCAAAGCCATCTAAATCAGAAGAAACTAAACAAAGCAATGTCATCCCTAACTTAGATTATGATGTTGTTGAAAATTTTAAAAAATTAAGGGCTAACATTTATATTTATGAGTTGTTGAAGTTTCCATTTTTGTTACAAAAAATGTTGCAAAATATTTCAGAGAACGACAAGAATGGTAATTCAATTGGTAACAAGGTTGTGCAAAGAAAAGTTCCGCAGAAGACTTCCACTAAAGATAAATCTGATCCTCAAGATAAAGGAAGCCTTCCTGTAGTCCCTATAAACAATGTAAATAATGTAAATAACGTAGATAAAGTAGCATTAGAAATTGCGAGTAAAAAGACACAAGATACTACTCTTAGTGCTCACAAGAATGTACCTCCTTTTCTTTTAACTTTCAAGATTTTCAATAGAAATGTGCATAATTGTATGATGGACTCAGGAGCGTCATCTAATGTGATGCCTTGGTCTGTTTTCCAAAAGATTAACGCTGAAGTGGAACCATCTGCTTTGAAAATCATACAACTTGATCGGACAAATGTTAAAGTTATAGGCGATCTAAAAAATGTATTGATTAGGTTATCGTCTAACCCAAAGGTTCATCAGGTTATTGATATAATTGTTGTGGATATTCCAGAAGTGTATGGTCTGTTTTTGAGCAGGGACTGGTCGGAGCAGCTGCATGGTTACTTCGCGACGGACTGGTCTCACTTGTGTCTTCCAAAGAACGGTAAGCCGAACAAGATCAGGGTGAATCATGAGCGTTACCTTAAGTTCACGGTCACAGATTTGAACTATCCTAACGAACCATATACACCTTCTGTTGATTCCCCCGAAGTCCAAGGGATGGACACCTTCTTCAACAATTTCATGGCTGAGGTTTCACCTATCAACAATACAGAACAGCAGTCCGAGATCGTATCATACATGCAACCAACAAATTCTATACAACAGTCTCATGAGCCTGATGGAAATCAAATTTGGTCTCTATATTTCGATGGTTCTAACTCTAAAGAAGGAGTTGGTGCAGGCTACATCATTATCGATCTGGCAGGTAACAAGACATTAATGGCATGTAGACTAGAATTTGAATGTACTAACAATACTGCAGAATATGAGGCTTTACTACAAGGTCTCAGAAAAGCCCTGGATATGAACATTCAAAACCTAGTTGTATTCGGCGACTCTGAAATAGTGGTTAGGCAGGTAAGAGACTCTATACATTGTCTTTCCCCACATCTCAAAAGTTACCAGTTTGAGGTATGGAGTTTAATGAATAAATTTTATGCTTTCAATATAAATTCCATTCCTAGACTAAATAATGTTGAAGTAGATCTACTAGCTAATGTAGCCTCTAAACTTCTTCCTGCAGAAGGCTTGTCCCCAAATGCATTCTCCATCGAGCTATTGTTCCGACCATATGTTCCTGACAATATCAAAAACTGGAGATTATTTGACGATGATCAGCAAATCATTAACTTTCTGCACATGGAAGAAACCTTTCAAGGCGCAGTGATAGATGAACGCACGCACGATGACAATCTGCACGATTTTACGGTAATACCTGATCCAAAATCTCCTGAAGCTCTATCAGACATGGTAAATTTTATACCCAAATCCATAGTTAGATTAGAGAATTTTTATGATTTTGAAGATAAATTTAAAAAGACGGTCAATTGTAAAACCAATAGTTCATCGTTTTCTTATGAAAAAGTCAATTTGGGAACTAGTGAAAATCCTCAGTGCATTAACTTAGGTTTGGGATGTTCTAGACAAGAAAAAGCTACTTTTGTTAAATTGTTTAAAGAATTTAAGGATGTCTTTGCATGGACATACGATGATCTTAAAATGTTCGATCCTAATATCATACAGCATGTCATCTCGATGAAGCCCCAAACCTTACCTTTCCAACAGAAACTGAGGAAAATGCACCCTAAATTAGAATTGACCGTTCAAAAAGAATTGAATAAACTCCTAAGTGCTAAAATAATATTTCCTGTTAGGAACACTCAATGGGTGTCCAACCTTATCCCAGTTCGGAAGAAAAACGGGGAAATTCGACTTTGCATCAATTTCCAAAACCTCAATAGAGCATCTGACAAAGACAATTATCCTGTCCAACCCATGGAACAGATCCTTCAACATGTATCTAGTTCTGAGAGGCTATCTTTATTGGATGGTTTCTCTAGATACAACCAAGTCCTGATGTCCCCACCAGACCAACTCAAAACTACCTTCCGTACTCCATGGGGCACTTATGATTATCGCAAAATGCCCTTTGGATTGATTAATGTTGGTGCTACCTTTCAGAGAGCAATGGACATTGCTTTTTGAGGCTTAATCAATCCTTCCTTCGTAGTTTACTTGGATGATGTGACCGTTTATTCTACAAGCAAAGACAATCATCTAGCTCACTTACGAGCCGTTTTGCTACGATGTCGTAAATACGGCATCTCCTTGAACCCCAAAAAGTCCATCTTTGCAGTAGAACAAGGTAAACTACTAGGATTTATTGTGTCTAGTGATGGGATAATTATTGACCCCGAGAGGACTCAAGTCATTGCTAAAATTCCCCCACCTACATCCAATAAATCCATGCAATCTTTCCTAGGCTGGATTAACTTCGTGAGAAGATTTGTTCCCAGCTTCTCCGAAATGGCCAGGCCTCTACAGAACCTGATTAATAAAGACACCCAATATCATTGGGGACCCACAAAAAATCAATCTTTTAATGCCATAAAGAAGGCCATAATAAACACTCTGTCTCTCATGAGCCCTGACTTCTCTCAAGATTTTACACTCTATACTTTTTCCTCTGATCGTTCCTATGCCGCAGTCCTAACCCAAAAGAATTTCGAGAACAACGAAGTACCCATCGCCTTTATGAGCTCTTCTTTCAAAGGTGTTGAACTTAACTACCCAGCGGTTGATCGGCAAGCCTACGCTGTTTTCAAAGTAGTTAAACATTTCCGGTCCTATCTTTTGAAGTCAAGGACAAAAGTCATTGTCCCCTACCCTGCCGTAAGGAACTTGTTAGTGCAAAAGGAGTTAGGAGAGAAGAAAGCTAACTGGGTCACCTCCTTGCAGGAGTATGACTTAGAGATCACCCCAGCTCAGATCGTGAGAGGCCA
This sequence comes from Picea engelmannii, assembly GCA_009831015.1. NCBI lineage: Eukaryota > Viridiplantae > Streptophyta > Pinopsida > Pinales > Pinaceae > Picea > Picea engelmannii. The sequence continues at coordinate 234,692 of ML778118.1, read as the reverse complement.
AGGGTTGTGTAAATTGGTTGTTGATTCGGAAACAGGACAACAAGAAGATAGTGATACGTCAACCCTAGAACAAAGCGATCAAAGTTTGATTTGTTGCGCACAAAACCTCGTTAGTCCTTGGTACGACGATATTAGATTCTGTCTTGAACATGGATCAGCACCCCATCACCTTGAATCCACCAAAAGTAGAGCATTGAGACTAAAGTCTGCCTCCTTTCATCTAGTTAACGGTATACTGTTTCATCAAAATTTTAACGGCGTACTGATGCGTTGTCTCGAAAACGACGAAGCAGAAAAAGTCTTGCTTGAGTTGCATGCAGGAGAAGTTGGTGGTCACTTCGGTGGCGACACCACTACTCATAAGGTTTTAAGAGCCAGTTATTACTGGCCCACGCCTTTTAGGGATGCCCATGCCTTGTGTCCTAAATGTATTATCTGTCAGAAAGAATCAGGGCAGTTGAAAAAACCAGCCTTTCCCTTGCAACCCGTCTCAGTAGATTCTCCTTTCCAGCAATGGGGCCTTGATATCATAGGTCCAGTTAACCCTCTGTCCTCGCAAAAGCACAAGTATATTGTGACAGCCACAGATTACTTTACACGATGGTCTGAAGCTGTTGCGCTAAGAACTGTCAACACCAGTTAGGCGATTGTCTTTCTAAACTCGAATATTATCACCCGTTTCGGTATCCCTGACTGTCTAGTCTTTGATAATGCTTCATACTTTTCTTCTCTTGAGATGCGCGAGTTTGCTTTGGAAAAAGGAATAAAGCTGAAGTATTCTGCTAGTTACTACCCCCCAGGGCAACGACTTAGCAGAATCAACAAATAAGAATTTGATCAAAATTATCAAGAGAACCGTGGCTGAAAATCACAAGAAATGGCACAATGCACTGTTGAACGCACTGTAGGCTGATAGGGTAACACCCAAGGCTGCTATAGGTAAATCCCCCTTTTTTCTCATTTATGGTAGAGAAGCAATTATTCCACCTCACATTCTTCTTCCTTCACTTCAGTTGTCACAAAAGGTCCAAGAAGAAGATTGTCCCCCTTTAGAAAACCAAATTAGCACTTTGATGAAGCTAGAAGAAGTAAGATCCCAAGATAAGCGTAAGTTAGATCAACATCAACAATTGATTAAAAGCTAGTTCGATTCTAATTCTGCTTCTAATAGGAATTTTGAAGTAGGCGATCTCGTCCTAAAATGGGACAAACCACACGAAGGAAAGGGTGAGCACACCAAATTTCAAAACTTATGGCTTGGGCCATTTTTAATTGCTGAAAAGTTGGGTCCTAGTTCCTTTCGATTACAGAACCTTGAAGGGCAGCTTGACACCTATCCAGTGAATGGCCAAGCCCTGAAGAGATACTTTGCTTGATAATTACCCTTGTATATTATGTATATATTTTTGTTTTTGTTTGTGTTTTCGTTTGCTTTCTGTTTTTTTATTTTGATTTGAATTGATCAGTTTGTGTTTTTGGACATACACATGCCTGTACACTGAGCCATTCAGACAAAGACAATAGAAAAAATTTCTTCACTGAAATAACTTTTGAAAATTTGTACAAAGATCAATGGTATATCTCTGAAATTGATATCTATGTTGGAAAATTTTGTTGTTTGAAAGAATTTTATTGATTTCAATATCTGAGCAAAGCTCGTCATGATCATCTATTATCTTTTTACGCTGTCCCTTTTCCATAAATGAATGACTCAAAATATGTCTCCCTGTCATAGGAAGTTGTTTTGTAAATAAAACCTTTCTGGAGATAAATAAAGGACAATGCTAAAAAATTCTGCTGAGGTCTAAAAAAATATGTTAAAATATCAAGATTTTCAGCATCACCCCGCTCAGCTATATATCTACAAAAGAAAAACAAAAATAAAATTATTAATAAGAGTTGTGGGAAGTGCTTGTAAACCCGTCGGGATACTGAACATGTCTGTTGGCAGTGGGTAAATGCATGCATGGTGCCAAGACAACTTCGTCGGGGTACTGAATAGGCCCGCTGGCAGCGAAGCAATGTCGGGTACATGAAAATCTGCAAAAAATATAAGAAACCTCTTTAATGTCCTTTACTCTGTTCTAGAACTTCTTGACAGGATACAGATGTCAGAGTGGGTTAAATGGCAACCCTGTCGAGGCTATGGACACCTGCTGGTAGCAGTGGCCATGCCAACAATATTGAAGATTTTATCTTTAATATCGTGACTTGATGATCTTAAGACTGTTATTGGTTTTCATCTTTTAAAACACTGCTAGAAAAAATGATTAATGATGATGTTTGGACGACTTTCGGGTTGCTATTTCTAAGTTGAAATTTTCTTGGTTGTCCTAATCTGAATTTGTTGCTTTTGCAGAGATAACTGCTTCTTCCAGTGTGTCGCCATTGTTGGCAGCCAATTCATTTTTTTTATTATCCTATAAGCTGCCTACACCTATTTCTTGCGAACATCAAGTTTTTCATCGCATTTTTCAAATAGAAGACACTTTCATTTCTTGTGACATTTACACATTTGTCTTCGTTAAGTTTTCACAACTGTAAGCGTGAAAACTTCTCTTTTCGGGGTCACATTTTGATCACTATCTGAGCTGCCATGATCTTTTTATCGATATGCCTACTACACTTACCTTTTGTTTATCGTTATGTGGCTAAAAGGACTTTCAAACTATGCTCATTGGACATTTTTATATTGATTGCATAACTTGGTTTTATCGAAGACATTTAGCCTTTGGATTTGCATTTTATGACTTGCCTAATCATTGATTCTATGAAATGCATAGGGGTTATGATTTATTTTTGTTTTTATATATATGATATGATCCTTATGATAATCTTTTCATGACTTATTGGTTTGTCAACTATATAAATACCTTTTGGCACATTGGTTGAACTTTTGATTATATGGATTAACACATTGGCGCATAATGATTTTGGTGTTGATTTATACGTCGGATGTTTTGAACACTATGGCATAGTGCTGGCGCATATCGGTATACACATTTGATTTCATTGGTTGTACACATGGATTAATGGTTGAACTATTATTATGGAGTAAACAGCTATGAAATTTGGCGGTTGTACTTGGGTAATGACTATTATGCATGGCAGACTCCACCACCTTCGCATGTGTGCATTTATGCTTACCCCTTTTGGCTCGACTTATTGTTGTTGGTTCGGGTAGCTCTGTTACTGTGTGTTGATGAATTCGAACCCTTCCCTTACCATGCATTCAGCTCCATGGACCCAGTTGTGCGAGTTGAACCCAATGGCAGGCAAGCCCTGTTGATGTTTGATAATGCCCACCAAGATTTGGCAGACAGTGGATGGCTTACCTTCGTGTAACATTTCGAGGGTTTTAACCTTTGCATAGCTCGACAGTTTTCCATGACCTTCGATGGCTGTCAAGCCAAGGTAAGCGATGTACAGTTAGAGATTGATGAACAGTTCATCAGCTTAGCCACGGGGTTATCTAACTCTGGACAGCGTTGGTTTAATAATTGCAAGGTCGAGGAAGTTTCGTGGACATTGTTGTTTCAATCGCGCAACATCACCTCCTGTGATAGAGGTATGCCCGTAACTATGTTCAAACAATGTTGGTATGATTTGTTAATAATAATCAAGCAGCTTATGACCTGTGAAGGTCAATACAGACTTGTGTTCCTCCACCACCTGCACCTGCTTATGGTTTTTATGGGATACTCTCTCAATATGCCCTATTATTTGCATCGTAGCCTGTTTAAAATGTCGAAGAAGTACAAAAGACACCAGGCTGACAATAGCCTTTTTCATTATGGGCTTGTTAAGCTTATCGTGGTCTGTCATTTGAGTCTGCACGGGGATAGTTGGAGGAATTTTGTTGCTCGGAATGGTTTTGAGGATCCGAACACTATACAGGTTGACAAACCTGTGGTGGGTGAGGTCAAGCTTAAAACCCCAGTGCCCTATCATGTCCTACTACCTAAACCCTCGACCGACCCTCCTATCGACTCACCCCACACCGTGACTAAGAGTGTTGAGACTGTTAAGCTTGTGAGAAAAAATCCCAAGGTGGACCTCACTGCAAATGTTAAAGGGAAAAATAATGCACGTTTGATTTCACGGATGGCAAGGAACAAGACAAAACCCCCTGTTGAGCCAAACCCTATAGTGTTGAGTGAGGACTCTGATTCGGAAGTGGAGCGTTTCTTGGCTAGCGAATACCCCTATTCGCAAGGTTTGTGTGCCGAACCCTCGTATGATTTTGTATCAAACCTACCCCCCTGCCTTAAGGACGATCCTAACTACCCGGGTATTGAATTGCCTCGTGAAACCCTCGCTCATTCGCCCAAACCCTCACCTTCTCTGTCTAAACCTACACAGCCACCTTGTGACCAATGCAGTTCATGGTTAGAGCGATATTATCTTGATGTTCCAATTCTCCAGTCAAGGATTCAATCTTTGGAAGACCAGATTGCACTGCTTACTAGTCAAAAGGCCAAGCTACAAGTGACAGATAAGAAACAGAAGACGACCGGCTCCATCCTATTTAAAAACGTGGAATCAGCCACGACTGTTGTAAATTCCAAGCTGGTATAATTGAGCAGCCTCGTTGCTACACAGGTATGGAAAATTTGATATCATTTCATTTTGTAAATAATCTAGGTTTATATAACGATTTGAATTCAGTTTTAAACAGTTATGTTCACATCTTGAATGGCTCTGTTATATTGCAGGCATTCTATATATAGCTTTTCTTTGAATAGAAACAAATTTCGATTCTGTATACGATTTGATTATTCCCAGTATAGAAATCAATAGATTTTGATTGGATTTGAGTGATCTTCATTTGAATATGATTGATTGGCTTGCCTTGTTAAGGTGACAAAATTAATAGTTTGGTTTGTATCATGCTCAGATTTCATTTGGTTATGATCTGTGTGCTATAGTTGATAAACGATTTGATTAAATTTGATTGTTACGATTTTGTTCGGATCCGATTTCATTATCATTGGTATGCTATGACTAGTAAACATTTTCAGGAAGATACTCGTTACGATGTTGTGCTGTGTGTTGTTCTATATTTGATTGATTCCAAGTTAAGGAGAATTACTCTGTTTCTTTGATGAAAGCAATACACTCAGATACCATTTGTGCCCGAATCGGGAAATGAATTCGAATCATAACAACTGTGTGAAAATCCTTAGCTAAATCGATTCGTTTTTGTTCTAAATTGGCAAGTTCGTTTTATGAATCGATTCCAGATTCTAATTGATTCTCTGTATTTTAGATTTGTGAAACAAATTGGTCAAACTCTGTTATGATTCGTTTGATTGAAACAAGTGTGATCAAAATTAATCGTTCCTGTCTCTTGACTGTGCAAGGATCAACGATCGAAATTTATGACAAATTCTGTTTGATTGATCCTGTTACATTTTTGGTTATGTGTCAGTTATGGTTTGAATTCGTTCACAACCTATACAGTTATCATGATAATCCTGTTCGGTGCGATGATTTCTCTTGTGATGAGACAAGTATAACAAATTGTTTGCGATTTATTTTCAATTGAATATCAAAACAATCTCATTCGATTTGTTGAGACACGATTATGATGTTGTTACATATGATTTCATTTACCTGACTTGTAACGATGACTGAAATAGAGTATTTCTATCCTTGTATTCGATTAAATGATTTGAATATTTTGTGATATCATTACAACTATAACGAGTGAAAAATAATTGGGTTAGTGTTGGATCGTATCACATACGATATGTTTTTCAATTGGATATGAAACAATCCTATTACTGTCCGATTATGACTCTGAGAACCCGATTTTGTGGTAATAGAAGAACAGAGTAGTCCTATCTCTGTGTTTGGTTGAATCATTTTGATCCTGTGTAATGTTAAATGATAAAATCATTTTGATTCGTTTTCAAGTGATCATTGGAATATAATTGGATTTAATTCTTTTAAATATTTTGAATCAATTATGATGTTGATTCTGTATCTCATTTTGACTAGCTACAGAATCAGATGATTCTGTAGCTAGTCTATAGAATTTAATTTTTATCATTTTATTGATAAAAGAGTCTTCTAACTTGTCTATTTTTTATCCTTTTCAGGTGAACTTGAATTGCATGGGATTTGATGGACAGTTTAGAGGATATTTGGATGATTTATTTTCATTTTAGTTTCTTTGTTTAGTTGATCTTGGGAATATTTTCCCAGATTATGTAAACAGTTTGATACTGTCCACAGGGAGGTTTTACCCTATGGAAAAACTTATAAATGCTTATTATTTTTGTAATAACACCATCCTCATTCGTGGGAGAACAAGGATATGGAATTTTAATACAGATGGAGACAGAATTTGATGTTCTGCTACAGCTTTAGTTTTCCATAATATCATTATTTTGTTTCATGTTCTTGTGTATCAATTTGCATTTGGTTAATGACTACTTTAGCTATCTTAGTATTTTGTAAATGATATAATTTAATCAATATAATCCATATCTGATTTCTTCCAGTGTTTAAAAAACATAGCAATTACTTGATTCAATTTGTGAATGATAGATTTCTCTTCTTCATAAGTTGAATTATTAAGTATAAGTTTTTGCATAATAGGCTTCCCTTATTGCAGAGTGTTAAGGTCCTAACCCGCACATAGGTAGATCAATGTATTCGGATGTAATAAAGGTCAATATTAATAAGAACTTTCAATAAAATAGAATAAGGTGGATGTAAGAAGACCTAATAGAAGCTTCCGCTTCTAGAAGGATCTTCCTCTAGATGCTTCTCTTAAGAGACATATTTAGTATAAATAAGGGTCGAGGGTATGAAGAACCCTAGCTTGGAGATTATTGTAACAGAGTGTTTCTCGACTGGAGGTTGCCCCCTCGAAGAGGCCTGTGAACATTGCTATCTAATTCAAAGTGTTATTTCTGTTGCTATTTCGTATATCATTTCTGTGTATTGTGAAGATTACGCTGGATATTTTACTGATATTCTGTTATTTCTAGCATTTCAATTATGTTCTGCATATTTTATATATCTGGTATCTTGCAAGTGGTATCAGAGCACTTTCCTTGGCAGAAATTGTGGGTATTTTTTTTCAGGGTAGAGACGTATTCCAGCGTCTTTAAGCCACAGAGATCTGTCGTTACGCGCAT
>ML778118.1:195826-221559 GCA_009831015.1 Picea engelmannii | reverse complement strand
CTTTCAGGATGAAGTTTCCAACAATGGTCTTCATCATGGCCATCTTTTGAACAATGTTTTCATGTGAATTTTTCTCCCTCTTTCTTAACAACAACATTCTTTTTTCCATTTCCCTTGAACTTCCTCTTTCCTTTGTCTCCATGACTGAAAGGCTTCTTGTTACCTTCATGAGTTTCATTCCATCCTCTTGCTTCCAAATGAGTGGCCTGAACACAAACTTCATCTAGATTTGAAGGATTAAACATGAGTATTGTATGTCCCAAATAACTATGTAAAGCTCCAATATATTTGAGTAAAGTTTCTTGAGAAGACAAATCTACTCCCAAAACCAAAGCTCTTCTCCTAAATTCTTGAGTAAAGCTTTGCACATTTTTTCCTTTAGCTTGTCTAAAATTTTGCCAATCCATAGTAGCTTTTTGCATATATGCCAATGGGTAAAATTGTCTTTTAATTGCAACAATAAAATCATTCCAAGAGGTTAAAATTTTACCATGTTTCTTCATGTCCTCCTGAGTCTTGGATTCCCACCAAATGAGTGTGGCACTATCCAATCTTAAATAAGTAAGTTGAATCTTAGTTTCATCATCTTGAATTTTTTGTATCCTACAATACACCTCAATCTGACGAATCCAATTATCTAATTTCTCAGCATTTACTTCTCCATTGTACATTGGCAATTCTAATTTAATATCAATCTTTAACGAAGTAATTTGTGAAGGAGTTTTACCATGTCCTTTTGGAGAATTTAGAAGAGGTGTTGAATTGGTAGAAGAAGAAGAAGAAGATGGAGGTGAGGGTGGTGGAGTAGAACCATTCCCTCCATTTCCATTTGGAGTTTTATCACCACTGTCTCCCTTGTTCTTTGAAGGGTTGGAGCCTTCACCTTGCAATCATGTATTCCTTTCCATCAAGATTTTCATCATTTCTCTAATTTCCATGACAGCCTTTTTGAGATCTTCATCTTCTGCAGGAATATGTTCATGACTTTCTTCATGAGCCATACTGGGTGAATGGCTCCTTGAAACTTGCGGTGATGAAATAAGCTTCCTCCTTGAAGGATGAGAACTTGGCTCTACAAGTTGACCTTCTCCTCTTGTGAGTTTCAACCTTGTGAGCATCAAAAAACAAAACACTTGCAAATAATCAAGTCTTCAAAAACATATTCTCTGATACCAACTTGATATAAAAATGAAGAAGACTTCTATTCTTGAAATTATTTGCAAGATTGTATTCATGTGTTAAAATACAAATGGATCAACTTTGAACACACTTTTATCGAAATTATTCATTCAAGATGCATATAAACAACAGCAATAAATAGTGAATAGAAAACACATAACACAACAAATGATAAAGGAGTTCACCCCTCTCTTGGGCTACATCTCTTGGTCCAGCTTCCAATGGATCTTTTGTATTATTTTCTCAAAGTGCTCAAAAATGTTATTTACAATACTCAAAATGCCAAATAGATGGCTCCAATGGCTTCAGAATGTCCAAAAAACCCTAGTTGGGCTTTTTCAGCACCTCGTTTGGCCAAAATTGAAGAAGATAGGCTTCCTGGAAGTTCCCCTTCAAACTTGTTGTCTCTGGATCGCCAAAATGCACCCTTGTTGGCTCAACCCATCCCCCACGCATTTTTATGCGTTAAAACTCAGCACCAGGTGCAACCACACAACCAGTAAAAACTTTTGAATGGTTACACATTGGCCATTAACCACCTAAGGCCCACGGGCATATAGCCACCATATGACATCGCGCGCATATAAAGAAGGGCCAAGTCCAAACCACAGGACAACAGTCGGCACGCTGGTGGTTCTATGCACAACACATGTGATCAGGCTCATATTAAAAAGGGCTATGTTAATACACAGCGTGTGCCTTTGGTCATATTACAAGGCATACGACCAGGGTTAAGTTTGAATGTGCGTGTAAAGGTTTAAACCGTGGCCATAATACAACAATATAACCACGGGTTGGGACTAGACCCTAGCCCGATCCCCCACCCAAACTTACAGCATTTTAATTCAAATATAATCTGCACCATATAGTGTTAAGAAACACTATGGTGGTGCGTTGGTTGGTGGTCTTTCCCAAAGCTTTGCACGTGGGTGGAGGTCACATGGTCAAATCCAGTGGACTCCAAATAAATTTTAAACCAATATATAGGTGACACGTGGCGGCCATTGATTAGGCCACGTGTCGTCATCCCATTCGTTACAAACAAGCCACGTCATATGCCAACTGTCCACACAACTCCCTGCCATGTGTCGTACAGCCCTGCCACATGTCGTACAACCTGCCACATCAGCGTCTGTACAGACTGTACAATCAGCATCCCTTTTTTTGCCTATTTGTCATTTTCAACAGAATGTGGTATCTCTCGCTCCCGATGTCCATTTGAACCCAAACAAGTTGCGTTGGGTTCATGACGACGAGGCCTATGCTCCCATTCAATTTGAAGTGATTCCAAGCACTTTGAATTTTTGAGCAAAATTTGATCCCCTGGATCACTTGGGATGGAGAGAATGCGAGGCCTACTCTACATGAGGATATCTTTTAATTTCCTTTGTTTTATCCTACTCATGTTTATCAAGGAATTCTTTCCTTTTTGCATGGATTTAGATAATCTCACACTTTAGATAGATATTTCTCTTTATGGGAATCCTTCTTTCTCGGAGTTTATTTTCATGTTTCCTCTGTAATGGAAGAATAGGTAGATTTGATATATTCTCCTTGTGCTCTAGTCTCTATTTTGGAAAGTATATGGGAAGACCCTAGTGAGTAGGTCTAGTCATGATTTTAATTCTCACGGGATGTAAAAAATAATATTATCTTAATATAATTTTTGTGCGAATTTTTCTATTAAAAAGTAATACGTTATATTAATGTATAATGTAATACATTAAAGTATTAATATATAATAAAATAATGTATTATAAATTAATATTATACATTAATAAATTAATTCAAATATATTAATACATTAAAGTACTCATACATTACATTAATACATTGATGTGTAATCTAACATTAATATAATATATAATAAACATTTATAAATGAAAGTAATAATTTACATTAGTGTCTAATGTAACATATTAAATTATTGATAGATTAATAATGTAGTGCATTGATTAATTAATTAATACATTGATAAGGTAATAATACACTAATAAATTAATACATTAAATATATCAATAAATACATTAAATGCATTAAAAAATAGATTACTAAAGTATTAATACATTAGTCAAGTATTAATACATTAATGGAGTAATACATTATTATATTAATGTTTAATGTACACTCATAAACTATTAATACATTAAGAATACATTACTACATTGATGTATATTGCAATGTATTAATTTAATTAATTAATAAATTAATACATTTTTAATAAATACATTACTAAAGTAGTAATACATTATTATATTAATATAATGTATAAATTAAAGTATTAATTTACATAAATGTATAATATAAAGAATTAATTAATAAATGAATGAATAATGTAATGTATTAATTAAGTAATACATTTATAAAATATTAGTTACTACATTGTTAAAGTATTAATGATTCAACCCTCCTATGCCCCCATAGGGTTGCACGACTTCCCAGTCTAGGATCTATGATTATCGAGTCTAGTGACTCTTTGAAACCATAATCGTCCCATTCTGTGATTTAACACAGACCCCCTTGGCTACTTGATGAAGGTCTGACCGTAACCCGCGACCTTCCCTTTCGCCCTGCCGTGAAAACTCCGAGTGTTGGGCGTTAGCTCATTTTTCTTGATAAGCCCCCTCTTGGTGTGACCTTGGCAATGACCACACGATTGTGAGTGCAGTCACAAGAGGCTTGGAGTTAAACCACTTTTAGGCCCGCAATGCTCCTCTAGCCTCCACGTTCCCTCCTGACGAAACCACGGTTCAAATTGTGGCCCACCCTCGATTCCTTATACTCCTTGCAACTTCTATCCCTAAAATGACATGGGATCATCGATCTGACAATCTTGATGATAAAATCCAAAATAGACTATTCAAATATCTTTCCTTCTTCTCTATGGACCAGATCAACTCCTTCTGAATCAACGACCTAGGTTCTCTTTGCAATTCGGGACTCTGGGAATTTGAAATCTCAAACTCAGCTTCCTTCAATACTTCACTCCTCTGGAACTCCTGATCTACGAACACCTGTCCCATAAATCAATGGCCCTGACTTCATCTGGGTGTTTGAACTTTCAACCTATATCAATGGTCCAATGAACCCTTCTCGATCGATGATTAAGACTTCCTCCAGGTCTTTGGACTTCTAAGATTTCAAATCTCGAACCTCTTTCATCCAAATGACCTTTACCCGCAGTCTAAGATCCACTCATGTGAGTCCTCCTGATCAAGCAATTGAGGATTACTTCGAGGATTTACCCAGACTTAACATATTTGTGCCGCGTCTCCTCTGAATCCAATGGTCCAGATCTTATTCCAGGACTTCAAGTCTCCGCGCTTCGGTGATCTCAATTCCCAAATTGAAAACTCACTTCATATTTTCCCTGGAGTACGAGATCTGTTGACAAGTGCCTCCTAAGAGATCACCGACTCATGAATCTTTGACTCTCCATGCTCCAGGAGTTTCAAGTTTCAAACTTGTCTCCTTATGTGTTCGGGATATCTGACGGCTTACGCTTGATCAATCGAACGACTGAGATTCTACCTTGGAATTTTGACACTCCAGACTCCAGGAATCTCAAGTTTCAACTTTGATAGCTTCTCTCTCCTCTATACATGAAGTGTTCAGGCTCATGCACTTCCTTTTGATCTGACGATTGTTGGTCTCTTTCCACTATGATCTAATGGTCACGATCGTTCTTCCTCTCGAGATTATGATATCTATCCACCTCCTTCAGGATCTCATGACCCATTGACATGTATTACCTCTCAATCCAATGATCTAGATTATCTTTTTGCAATTTGGGATTTCACGTTTTGCAAAGTTGGAGAATCACTCACCTTCCTACTCCCGATCCCCGATATCCCAAAATTCTCCCTGGACAATCGATGGTCCAAATCTCTCCTCGATCAATGATTGTGATCTTTTCACGAGTTCGCACTTCGCAAATTATCACAAGTTTCTCCTTTGACTTCTTTGATGTGTGAGTCAGCGAAAATGTTGATCTCTCACCACGCATCCCTTCTGATGGACGGTTCCAATGATATTGGGATTTCATGACTTCGCAAAACCTCTCTCCTGTGCAACTCCAAAGAGTTAAAACTCATGCACATTCCTCTTAATCCAACGACTGTTGGTTCATTCTCATGTCTGACAGTTTTCGATACCCCTCCTCCAGATATTTGACCTTCTTTTGATTTGGAAGATTCAGTTCACGCTCAAAGATCTTGGCCTTTGAAATTTCTCTCGAGAACCCGACTCTTGGTCCTGCTTCGCTCTTGCAGCGTTATCTCTCCTTTGAGATTTCATACTTAGAATAAGTCAGAATCCTACGCACTCTCTGCATTATCCCTTCTAATATTGACCTCCTTGAAGGTTACGATCTCCTATGCACTCCTTGCATTCTTGGGATTTCGATAAACTTAGATCCAAAGGATTTCTTGAAAATAAATTCTTCTCACCCTCCTAGTGTTCTCCTTGCTCGATGTACACCTTGCAAATATTTCCTCACAAAGTATTCAACAACTCTGTTTCTCTTGAATTGAACACAGAGTTCTTATGTGTCACTTGCATCGGCTCAATGCCCACCTAGCAGAGCTCTACAAAGTCTTCATTAACTCTAGTTCTCTCTAAACTCGATAAAGAGTTCTCCCCATGCACTCCTTGCACTTCCACTGATGAAGGTTCAACGATATCCCTCCTGATATTTATGATTTGTGTGCACTTAGAAACTCAAAGACGAGAAACAATTGAAACTAGTGCAATACTTCACTAGTTACACATTCAAACGATGAAATTCATAGAAACATAAAATGAACACAAATACATAAACACACGATATGCAGGAAAATGCTTTTTTATTATCTCTGTGTGTCTATATAGATGTTTACATAAACTGGACTATAACAGAGTCCTAGTTTTCTCTAGCTCTCTCTCTCAGAAATACTTTACCTACTGAGTATGCTAAGACTCTCCACCCTCTCCTTATGAAATCTGATACAAGATCTACTTACAAAATATTGGCTCTGCAATATCGTCCTCTCTCACCTAACGTCATCTATTACGTTGAAGTTTCATAAATGTTTTACCGAGAACTGACTATGATTTGGGCCTGCTACAAGCAACCCTTTAAGGAAATTCAACCACTACTCATACAAAGGCATGGCCCGACATTTACAGCCTTACAATATGAAAATTTGTATAGGATTATTTAAAATTTTAAAAAATGGGAGGTTTAATGCCTCTCCCTTTGTCCATTTCATGTTTGAGTGTTGGCGTGCTAGCGTGTTTACTGAAGTGCGGTGATTATCCTGCATCATACTCCACAGCTAGGAAACACATGAACTCCTACTCATGAGCTCGTCTTCTCCAATGTTGAAATCCTCCTAGATCCCAAATTCTCTTCTGCAGTTGTCCTCTTGCTCCTCTGCTTGGTTACTGATACTGCTTCTTTTTCCTCTTTTGTTTCTTCCTTGCTATGGTAGGCTTTGTTTTTTTCATCTCCCCTTTGCTGACTTCTCTTGTTGGCCTCAACATCAACTTCCCGATTTCCTCTATGACTTTATCTAGCTGCTCTAGTGGCTGGTTTTTCTTATGCAGTCTTCTCTGTTGCATTTTCTTCTCATCAGTGGGCAGATCTATTCGATCTCCCATGTTGTATTTACTTCCCCTTGTGGCATCAAGTTTCCACTTTGTTGTAGACTTCAATTCCGCAGTATCATCACCAAGTTGCTGCTCATTTCCCTTTGGTGTTGGCATATATCCAACTCCTTCCAACCATTCCTCTGGATGGTATGATCCTCCATCTTCCTCCAACTTGACCTATTGGATGTGTCTACCCCTTTCCAAGGCTTCTAATTCCTCATGCAGCCCAAAAAATTATATGATGTTTGCCTCGTCTTCTACTGCAGGCTGCAATGCTACAGTCATTTCTTGTTCAACTTCCTGGCTGAAAATTTTGAGCAATTCTGTCGAATGCTCTTCTCTTGAATTTTGCATGACTATCTTCTGGGATTCATATGTTGGTTCTGGATTGTCGAACCAATATTTCAACAACCTCAATTCTATATCCCATTGAGTGAGCATCTCAATTGTGTTCTCCTCCTCTTCTTTTCTTTGGGAATATTTTGATACCTTCTCCTTCATCATGACAGTCATTGTTGGTTGTCCTTCCCTTGCTGTTGCACTTTCGTCATGTGCATAGGTCTCCATTTCATTGTTTGGCAAGAATTCTTTGATCCCTCCAATGATTAGAACATTCCTCTAATCCTCCCTCTTTGTGATGGAATTATATAACTTCTCATTGTATTCATCCACATGGTCTGCAAACCCACATGAATCTCCTCCTATCAGCAATCCACACTGACATGAACTCACTTCTGAGTTAATGAGACTTTTAGATAGTCTCAGTTCTTTCTTCATGCCCACCCGACAGTCTATGAGATCAATCGATCCCATCTTATTTCCCACTTCGAAATATGAACTTTAAACACTGCTCCTATGGTAGTATACAAGACCTCCACCTAGTCTCCTTCCATTGCCCACCTCACAACTTGAAATTCCATTTCATCCCACTTGGTAGTTTAGGAGATCTTCATTTGATCTCTTCTCCTCCTCCTCGTTGATATTTCTCCAAGTCTCTCATTCAAAAAAGTGAATTAGTTCCTCCTCTGTGTCACTGATGTTTTCAGTATGCCTCAACCACCTCCTCATCATCCTTTTTTGTCCTCTGGCCAACAATTCCATTACTAGACACTTCACCTTCTTCCTCATGCGCCATTCATGCACCCAATCCCTTTGGCATCTTGTTCCATTTCAAATGAAAGCTTCTCCATTCAGGATCTTACCTCATTGAACTCCAGATCCATATATGGATTGTTCTTCTTCTATTGGTGGCCTTCTCTTCGACCATGTCCATGGCCTTTAGTAGCCATTTTCACCTTATGTCTACCCTCCTCACAATTCTATGGATCACTCTTCAGCTGCGAGCATATCCATCTTCTCTCACAGCTCATATGGTTGTTTAAAATTTTGTTGTTACGTCCATGCAACAACCTACTCACAGAATGTCAATACTCTGCCTTCTTCCCTCTTTCTTATCTTTTGTCTACAAGAAAGGCTTAGTCTTATAATTACCTTTGTTTCCTATAGAAATCAATTATGTGCTCTGATACCACCTGATGCAGCCCCCCTATGCCCCCGTAGGGTTGCGCGACCTCCTGGTATAGGATCTATGATTCTTGAGTATAATGACTCTCTGAACACATAATGGTCATGTTCTATGATTTAACATAGACCCCCTTGGCTCCTTGATGCAGGTCTGATAGTAACCCATGACCTTCCCTTTCACCCTGCTATGAAAAATCAAAGTGTCAGGTGTTAGCTCCTTTTTCTTGATAAACCCCCTCTTGGAGTGAACTTGGCAATGACCACAGGATTGCAAGTGCAGTCACAAGAGGTTTGGAGTTAAATAACTTTTGGGCCCACAATGATTCTCCTTCCTGCACGTGCCCTCCTGAAGAAACCATGGTTCAAATTGCAGACCACCATCGATTCCTTAAACTCCTCATAACTTCTATCCCTACAATGACATAGGATATTTGATCTCATGATCTGGACGATAACATACAAAATCAATGATTCAATCTGTGTCCTTATTATCTATAGACCAAATCAACTCATTTTGAATCAATGACTTAGGTTCTCTTCGCAGTTCCGGACTCTGGGAGTTTGAAATCTCAAACTCAGCTTACTTCTGTACTTCACACCCCTGGAAGTAGCAATCTATGGACACCTGTCCCGTAAATCAATAGCCCTACCTTCACCTAGGTTTTTGACCTTTCAACCTATATCAACGATCGAATGACCCCTTCTTGATCGATGGTCAATACTTCCTCCAGGTCTCCGGACTTATGAGATTTCAAATCTCAAACCTCTTTCTTCCAAATGAACTTTACCCAGAGTCTAAGATCCACTAACGTGTGCTGTCCTGATCCAACGACCGAGGATTACTTCGGGGATCTAGCAGGAGTTAACAGATTTGCGCCATGTCTCCTTCGAATCCAACACTCCAGATCTTATTTCGGGACTTTGGGTCTCCATGCTTCGGTGATCTCAATTCCAAAACTGAGAACTCATTTAAGATTTTCCCCTGAGTACGAGATCTATTGACAAGTGTCTCATCACAGATCAATGACTCACGATTCTCCAGCTCTCTATGATCCGGGAGTTTTGAAGTTTCAAACTTGCCTCCATATGTGTTTGTGATATATGATGTCTTAGGCTTGATGAATCAAATGACTTATATTTCATGTCAGTGTTCCGACACTCCAGACTCCAGGAATCTCAAGTTTCAACTACGATAGATTCTCTATCATTTGTATGTGAAGTGCTAAGGCTGGTGCACTTCCTTCTGATATGACGAATGTTGGTCTCTTTCCACTATGATCCAATAGTCATGATTGTTCTTCATCCTGAAATTATGATATCTCTCTACCTTCTTTTGGATCTCCTGACCCGTTGACACATATTCCCTCTAGATCCAATGGTCCAGATTCTCTTTACCCAATTCAGGATTTTGCGTTTCACAAAGTTAGAGGATCGCTCACCTTCCTACTCCCGATCCCTAATATCCTAAAATTATCCCTAGACAGTCGATGGTCTAGATCTCTCTTCGATCAATGACTATGATATTTTCGTGAGTTTGCACTTCACGAATTCTCACAAGTTTTTCATTTGACTTCTTTGACCTGGGAGTCAGTGAAATTGTTGATCTCTTGCCATGCATCCCTTCTGATGGATGGTTCCGATGATGTCTAGATTTTGCGACTTCGCAAAATCATCCCTCTTGTGCAACTTCAAAGAGATAAAAATCATCCACGTTCCTATGAATCCAACGACTATTGGTTCATGTGCTCAGATCTGACGGCTTTCGATACCCCTCCTCTAGAGATTTCACCTTCTTCCAACTTGGAAGGTTTAGTCCAAGTTCAAAGATCTCGACCTTTGAAATTTCTCTCGAGAACCCAACTCTTGGTCCCGCTTCGCTCTTCCAGTGTTATCTCTCCTTTGAGCTTTCAGACTTAGAATAATTATGTCTCCTACGGACTCTCTTTGTTATCCCTTTTGATCTTGACCTCCTCAAAGGTTTCAGTCTCCCATGCAGTCCTTGCATTCTCGAGATTTTAATAAACTTAGACCTGAAGGATTTATTTAAAAGAAATTCTTCTCACCCTCCTGGCATTCTCCTTCCTTGATGCACACCTTGCAGATATTTCCTCACAAAGTATTCAACAATTTTGTTTATCCCGAACTCGACACAAAGTTCTTATGTGTCACTTGCATCACTTCAATGGCCACCTGGTAGAGCTCTACATAGTCTTCAATAACTCTGGTTCTCTAAGAAATCGATGAATATTTCTCCCCGTGCACTCCTTTCACTTCCATTGATGAAGGTTCAAAAATATCCCTCTTGATCTTTCCCTTGAGGTTAAACCTCTGTCAACACACTCTTTGCAAGATGTGTGCACTTTTTGCACTCAGAAACTCAAAGATGAGAAACCATTGAAACTCATGCAATACTTCACAAGTTACACATTCAAACCATGAAATGCATAAAAACATAAAATGAACACAAATAAATAAACACATGATATGAAATAAAACTGTGTTTTTATTATCTCTGTGTGCCTATATAGATGTTTACATAAACTGGACTATAACAGAGTCCTAGTTTTCTCTAGCTCTCCCTCTCATAACTCTTCTACTTCCTGAGTCTGCTAAGACTCTCTACCCTCTCCTTATTAAATATGATACAAGATCTCCTTACAAAATAGGGTCTCTGGAAGCTCGTCCTCTCTCACCTAACCTGATCTACTACATTGAAGTTTGATAATTCTTTTACCCATACCTCACTACGATCCAGGCCTGCTACAAGCAACCCTTTAAGGAAATTCAACCACTACCTCTACAAAGCCAAGGCCTGGCATTTAGAGCCTTACAACATGAAAATCCCTATAGGATTATTTCAAATTTAACAAAATGGGAGGTTTAATGCCTCTCCCTTCCTCCATTGCATTTTTGTGTGCTGGCGCGTTTGTTGAGGTGGGGTGATGCTCCTGCATCAATTAATATAATAATAAAGTAAAAGATTAATAATACATTGTTAAACTAATAATAAAAAAAAACATTTCATACTGTTAATACATTAAATGAATTAATTAATACATTATTAAAGTATTAATATATTAATGTTTAATGTAACATATTTAGTTATTAATAAATTAATAATGCATTAATAAATACATTCTTAAAGTATTAATTCCTTAATAAATACATTACTAAAGTAGTAATACATTAATAATATATTATTTAAGTATTAATATAATAATACCTTAATTGAAAATGACTATGGTTGAGTATGATTGACCATGACTATGGTTTACTTTGGTAGACCTTGGTTGACTTTGGGAAGGAAAGGTTGGCTATGGTTGACCATGGTTTTCCTTCATCATGGTTGAGTGAGGTTGACCATGACCATGGTTGACTATGGTTGATCGTAGTTTATTATGGTTGAACATGCTCATTACTGACCTTTGTTGACCATGTGGATCTCATTATGGTGGGCCATGCTGATTATGTTCACCGTAGTTTACTATGGAACTATTGCATTGCAATGTTGATCATATTTTCTTCGTGAAATTGCGACATCATGTTTTGTTCGTCACTTGCCAACATCAATTTTTGTTCATCACATTGTGAAATAAGATTTTGTTCATCACATGTCGACATTCGGTTTTGTTCATCACATTGTGACATTAGATTTTGTTTGTCACTTGACATCGTAAGATTATGATCATCAAATTACGACGAAGGTTTATGGTTCTCACAGTATGACACTGGAATAAGTTTGTCATAGTTCGATATTGGGTTATGCTCGTCACATTGAGACATCGAAAAATGTTTGTTACATTGACACATTGGGTTTTGTACATCAAATTACGACAATAGGTTGTGTTTGTCCCATTGTGACATTTGGAAGTGTCTATCACATTACATTTGTCCAATTACAATGCCAATTTATGTTCGTCTTATTGAAATGTTCATAATTGTTCATCACATTGTGACGTGTGTATATGTTCTCCACAATGTGATGTCCATATATGTCCATTGCATTGTGTTGTTACTATGTTTGGTACATTGCATTGTTAGTATGCTCGACACATTACGATGTTTGTAAATGCTTGTCACATTGGGGCGTCTCTATATGTTCGTCACATTGTGATGTTACTATGCATGGTAGATGGAAACATTACTATGTTCGACACATTACAACGTGTAACATCCCCGACCACCCATTTCGGGGCATGGTACACAAGAGAACACTTTCATTCTCTCTGTGGAACATATTGTAACATAGCCAACATCCAAATGAGCTATGTCACATAAATTTTTCGAACTGGATGCAATTAAAATATATACACACAGAGCTCTTCTAGAACATAATATATAAAACGTAAAAATAAAAATACATTTTGTAAATGAACGAACTCATACTGAAATAACAGTGAACATATACATGAAACGTATACAAGAAATACCCATAAATATAAAGTGAGTTATAACCACACATAAGATAAACCCATAACAATACACACATAAATAACAATGCAGCATGTAATTTTATCACACAATTAACACTTATATTGGTAAGAATATCACCAACTATGTGAATATCTTCCATGAACATCCCAGCCTTAGAACACAGTTCTCATCACTCTCAGTAGTGGGTCACCCTCGAACTGGGACTAAACTCCACCTGGGTAAAGGGATTCCAAACCAAGATAAAGGATCATAGACAACAAGAAATACTCCTTCACATATGCCAACTCAAATTAACATCCTACAATATCTCATTCCCCACAGGCCTATCCCACCCCAAGAAGTGTGTCCCTTCTCTGCTCAACAGTCGTTCACCTACCCCACTTTCTTTCTAGGCCTCAACAACAAGCCCAAAAGGAAGTCTTGGATCCCTTTAGCTATAGTTTATCACCTTCAACAAATCAATTCCCAACAATCCTCTCACCTAGACAAAAATTTCTCACAAGCCCGACAACCCGCCTGTTCAATATCCCATGGGACTAACAACGCTCTTCTTTATTCGATCTTCCAAGATAACCTTCTACAAAAACATATATGGCTATGAATATAGGTTCAGATACAGTGACATGAAAGTATGAGGGATACCTCAATGAGTGTGTGAAAGCTCATGGAATGGTTGTCTGGATAATCCAATCATGGAAAGCATGCCATAAAATGAACTAAGTCCCAACAATATGTATTCATTTCCCCAACTTGACACTTGTCATGTTGGTAGCTACTTTGGCCCACTTGTCCCCAATTTTAGAGCTTAAGATAAAATAATTATCCATACTTTATGATTTAAGAAATATTAATATAATATTATTTTTTGGCTTAAGATCCCTAGATTATCCCTTTTCCTTAACTTTTATCGCCCACCCTTACTCTAACTAGTGGAATTTAGTCGCCCATACTCTTTTATCATTGTTAGTTTGCGCGCAAGGATGAATTTTATATTAATGTTGAGACATGTACAAAAATAGCCTCACTAGTCTTTAACATCTAAACTCTCCAGCCTAATCAAAACATAAGAATCCTAGCTTATAATAACTGGCTCCCCAACCTATAAAACACAACATATACACAAAAGCTCCCCGGCCTCAATATCACGCACACTTAAAATGATGTGTGTGTTATCTTAGAATGTGCACACTGTTGATTAAGGTTGGTTGTCATTGATGTCAACCCTTGAAGAAAGTCTAGTGGCACAAAGGTTTGGGTAATGGACCCAAGTTTGTTTAATTTAAAGATGACTCATTATTGTCTCATCATGGTTGATAATAAGTACAAATGGATAAACTCCAAAGTGGTCCCCTTATGGTGAAATCCCTCACGGGAAGATGCTTTGCGGATTGAGTTATCCTAGAAGTATGGTTAGAGAAACCATGCTTATTTGTGGAATAATGAGATGAAGGCCAGTGAATTTTTCATTGAAACTATCCTATATGGATATTTCTCGTCATGAAATTTTTGGTGGTATGTGGAACGTCACATAAATCCTCACGGTTATAGAGTTATGGCCATGAGAAGTTGGAGAACCCAGGTTTGGGTCATGGACCCACGTTTCTTTGATCGATAAATGTATGAATTTTGATATGTTTTTAGGTAATACTATTCTATATGGATATTACATGTCATTCAATTTCTAGTGGTATGTGGAACGTCAGATAACTCCTCACGGTTTGAAAGTTATGGCCTTACGAAGTTGGAGGACCCTCATATGTCATCTAGAAGCCCCAAAAGGTCAAAGTAGTCAAAGTGGTTTAAGATATTTTAAAGATAAATAATAAAGTGAAGTGATGAGTGCACTATAATTCAAAGTGAATACAAAATAAATTATTTAAATAGTAAATTTAATGGAGAAATTAGAAGTGGGTTAATCCTAAAATAAGGAAAGTGGGTAAAGTGACCTAGAAGATGTTTTTAAGGAAGCTACTTGGAGAGTATAAATGAGAGGCAAGGCTCTTTCATTTTAAATCACACTTGAAAATATTGAATACCTATAGGTGTTTGAGGTAACCAAAGGATATATAAGCCGAATATTTGAGGGAAGGTGAAGAAAAGAAGGCCGAAATTCAAGGAAAGATAAATTCTTTTGATGATGTTTTCTAAGGTATGTTATTTACAGGTCATATCACAATTTTTGAAATAATTTTTTTTCTCGAATGATTCAAAGCATGAAATTTCTATTCCATTGAGGAAACATATCCAAGTATATGTGGAAAAACATTTAGCTTGTGGGTCGCTGTATTTTTGGAGTTGCACTCCGTGGAAAATGGGGTTTGTGGCTAGTCCTAAAACTAGTCTAAAACAAGTGTTTCAGGTAAAAACATCACAACTTATTTATATAGATCCAAATTTAGTAAGACCAAATTTGTTGGTTAGATTACTATCTTTAGTATTCTTTTTAAAATTTTCAAATTGATTCAACAAATATTCTGTGTGGGGCATGCTCTCTAGAATAAGTCAAAGTTCAACAAGGTATGTCATTTTTGCTATAACTTCTTTTATGATAGGTTTCAAGTAGTGATACGTGGAGAAATGGAATAAAAAACATTAAATAAAATTGTGTATCGGTTTCATATCTTTATTCATTATAGGTACAAAGTTGTGATTATATCAAGTTAGGGTTGTTGACTAATCCAAAACTAGTCATGTGAGACTAAAGAAAAGTTTGATGAAAATGCTAGTCTCTTGTTGTTAAAGTTAAGGAAGGTTTTCAAGTATGTGATCATACACACCAGGTCTATTACAGAGTTACAAATCATATTTGGATGATGAAATTGATGAGGGCTTTGGAATGAGGTACATGGTTGGTACATGGTTGAGACAAGTAGTTGATGAGTTGACACATACATGAGGTGTATAGTTGATGATGTTGGTACATATTGATGAGTCATAGTTGATGAGTAGTTGACACATGACTGGTACATACTTGTTACATTGTTGGTTTCACTTGTTTATGGTACATGTTGATTACAGGTTGTTTGGTACAGGTTGGTGCATAATTGATGCACGTGTTTATGGTACAGGTTAATTACAGGTTGATGCATGGTTCAAGTTTATTGGTATAGGTTTACAACGGTATATCTCACAGTGATAGTATAACAGTGGTTACATCATTCTACTTCTACTTCAAGCTGGTTGGACGGGGCAAGGACAGGTGGTTGTAGCCACCTTCCGGTTGTAGTTGGAGAACAAAGGGGGTGGTAACCTCCTTCTGGTTGTAGCCAGAGAATTGGGGTGTTGGAGCTTCCCTAAGGATGTAGCCTGAGAATCTAGAGGTTTGGTTCCTCCTTCCAGTTGCAGTTGGAAAACAAAAGAAGTTGGTGCTTCCAATGAATGTAATTCTTCAAGACATATAAGAAAAAACATTATGTGGTTTTCTCCCGATTTGAGTTTCCACGTAAAACACCATTGTATTGTGCATGTGTGTAATTGTTAATTTCTTATTGCTCATTATTGGACAATAATACTACATTAATATAACACTTGGATTAATTTGACAAAAAAATTACAATTGCACTATTATTGATTCACCCCCCCTCTAAGTAATCCAGCAATTGGTATCAAAGCAGGTTCCTTTAGAAATCAGTTTAACCACTAAAAGGCAGATCATGGAGAGTACCAACTTGTATAAAAACGGAATAACACAGTTTGATGGACGGAAGTATTCTTTTTGGTGCACACGGATGAATAAATATATACAGGAAGAGGGATTTCAAGTTTTGAAATCAATTGTAGATGGATACACAGCACCAACAATTCCACCAATAAATGACAAAGTAGTGAAACTGGGCCAGAATAATTCCAAAGCCACAAATGCACTTTTGAATGGTATTAGTGATACGGTATTCATGAAAGTTGCACATTGTAAATCCGCTAAAGAGATTTGGTACAAGCTTCAAAATATTTATGAAGGATATACAAAAGTCAAGGCAACAAAAATTCAAACTTACAGAGGTCAATTCGAACAACTAAAAATGAAGGAAGATTGGAGTATTGCAGCCTACTTCTTACGAGTCGATGAAATGGTGAATGAAATCATAGGATTGGGAGAAGAAATCGAAGAATCTGTAATTTTTCAAAAGGTACTAAGATCTCTTCCTATGATATTTAACCCTAAGATATCAACACTAGAAGAAATATTAGATCTAAACTCAATAAGAATGGATGAACTGCATGGAAACTTCACAACATATGAAATGAGAAATGAATAAGAAAATCCAGATGTAAAAGAAGCATCCTTCAAAGATTCCAAAAGATCAAAGAAAAAGAAACAAGAAGAATATAGGAACAACAGTGATGTCTCAGAAGACGATGAAGAAGTGGCCAACTTCGTCAAAAGACTGAACAAGGGAGCCAACGATAGGTATAGAGTTCATCTTCCTTTAATTTGTTTTAATTTTGATGGTATTGGTCATTTTTTTAACACATGTCCTTATAAGAAAAAGAGAAATGATGAATGGAAACACATATAAAGGAAAAAGAACTACAAAGAAAGTTTTCAAGAAAATCTTATCCACCAAAGAAAACATCTAATCATCAGATGAAGATGAAGTTAGTGACAATGAGACAGGAAGAGTTCTATTCATGGTAGTAAAAGACTCTAACAAAGAAGACTTTGAAGAAGAATATGAAGAAGTCGAACAAGAAATTGAAGAGGCATAAGTTGAATTTCGATAAGAATTAATGTGTGCCATAGAATTTATTAGACGAGAAAAGAAGAAGAACAACAAAATACAAGCATAACTAGACAAGAAAGAAGACACTCAAGAACTAGAACAAATGATCAAAAAATTGAAGGTTCAAATAGAAGAAGATAAAAAAATTGAAGAAGCACTCAAAGAACAACTAGAAGAAAAGGACAGGATCATTGGAAACTTGAAAGCAAAGATTGTCACACTAAGAAAGGATATTCAAAAGAAAAATATGAAAAATACATCAAAAGTTTTGGATGACATTATCAACAGTCAAAAATCTCATCTTGACAAGACTGTACTTGGATACAATCAGACAGAAAAGGAATCAAGATTTAAAACAACAGAGCAAGAAGCATATCCAAAAAGCTATGCAGAAGAAATCAAAGGGGATAGAAGGATATACAAGGAAGATTACAGGGATACACCTCCACCAAGAAGAGTCAGATTTCAAAATCAACAACCAATAGATAGGCTTCAATGAGAAGAAGGATTCATAAGAGCACCTCCCTTTAGAAGATCCTCAACTCCCGGGTATCAAACTATATTTTTTGGTTTATGTTATGCATGTAATAATTTTTGACATAAAGTTGTGAATTACAGAACTAACAACAGGAACAATAACAACTTTGAGAGTCATACACAAAGGGTTTATTCAAAGAAACCTAGTGAAACATAGACAAGAAGTTACAACAGGTTTGAATCTTTGAACAATGAAGTGTAATGTTACAAATGTAACAATTTTGGACACACGGCCAAAGATTGCAGAATGTTAGTCACTCCTAAAGAACCTCAACAGAATAACAACAGTCACGGACAGAAACCTCAGAAAACGACATGGATAAGAAAGCAAAATCAGTATAACAATGAAGAATGCACACTCGCTCTATAAGCTAAGAAGAAACGTGGTTAGTATGTTGATAGTGGGTGTTCAAAACACATGATAGGTGATAGAGATAAGTTTCTTACATTACGAAAGGAAAGAGATGGATCAGTCTCCTTCAGAAATGATGATTCAACCAAAATCATTGGAAAAGGCACAATCTGAATTGGGAACAAGAATGAAAAGATAGAAAATGTTCTACTAGTAGAATATATGAAACATAATATTCTAAGTGTGATTCAAATGTGTTACCAAGGTCATAAAGTTATTTTCGATTCACAAAGTGTGAGATAAGAAAAGAAGGTTCAGGGAAATTGGTCGCTACAGCTCCAAGAACTTCAAGCAACATATATGTGTTAAATGAAATTGGAAATGAAAAGTGTTGTCTATGAAAGGAAGATGAAAGTTGGCTATGACACAAAAGAATGGATCACATACATTTTGATAACCTTGTCAAAGTCAGCAAAAGAGAAGCAATTAGAGAAATTCTCCATATCATGAAACCAACCAACACTTTATGCAAGCATTGTCAACAAGGAAAGAAAACAAAGACCAAGTTCAAATGAAAGGAATATTCAATGACAATACCACTAGAAATTGTACATAATGATCTAGTTGGACCAACTAAAACAAAGGGATTAAAATGTGAGAAATACTTTTTGTTATTAGTTGATGATTATACAAGAATGATTGTAGTGTTCTTTCTCAAGAATAAGTTAGAAGCTTTTGAAAACTTCAAGATCTACAAGGAAATGGTTGAAAATGAAATGGATTCAAAAATCAAATGCTTGAGATCATATAATGGAGGAGAGTTCACCTCAAATGCATTTATGGACTACTCCAACAATCATGGAATAAAAAGGCAATTCTCTGTTGCTAGGACACTTCAACAGAATGGGGTTGTTGAAACAAAGAACAAGACAGTACAGGAAATGGCTCGAACAATGCTAATGGATTTAAAATTGATAGATATTCTTTGGAAACAGGTAGTGCGTACATTAGTTCAGATTCAAAATAGAGTAATGCTCAGAAACAACACTGACAAAACTCCTTATGAACTATGGAAAGGGAGACCAACAAATGTAAAGCACTTCAGAGTCTTTGGAAGCAAATACTATATCAAAAGAGAGTATGGCAGAATGGGAAAGTTTGACTCTCGTGTGGACAAAGGAGTACTTGTTGGTTACTCAAGTAAAAGGAAATCATACAAGTGTTACAATCTAATATTGAATAAAGTTGTGGAAAGTATCAACGTAACAATTGATGAAAAAAGCAGACCAGAATCAAAGGAAGAAGAAAATAGATCAATTAAACAACAATTAGAAGAAGAAGCAGAGGATGAAAAAGAAGTAGAAGAGGAAGATGAAGAGAATCTGATAGAAACATAAGAGAAAGTTTAGAAAGTGTCTCCAAAGACACCTAGAAGACAAGTACAAAAGAATCATCCTTCAGATCAGATTATCGAAAACAAAGATGTAGGAGTTGAGACTAGAAGAAAAATCCGTTCACCAGAACAAACATACCTAAAACTCTTATCTACAATTGAACCAAACTATTTCGAGGAATCCAGCAAGGACAAATTTTGGAATAAGGCCATGGATGAAAAATTGGATCAAATAGAGAAAAATGACACTTGGGAACTGGTTCCAAGACCAAAGAATAAGAATGTGATCAGCACAAAGTGGGTCTTTAGGAATAAATTGAATGAATATGGATAGGTTATAAGGAACAAAGATAGATTGGTATGTAAAGTATATGCATGGGTTGAAGGAATTGACTTTGAAGAGACATTTTCCCCAGTTGCCAAAATGGAAGCAATTTGTTTTCTTTTAGCTTATGCATGCTCCAAAAATATTAAAATGTATCAAATGGACGTAAACTCATCTTTTATGAATGTGTAACTTGAAGAAGAAGTCTACATTTAACAATGATAAGGATTTCAGTTGTTAGAGAATGCAGACTATGTGTGCAAATTAAATAAGGTCCTGTATGGTATAAAACAAGCTCCTAAAGCATGGTAATCTAGACTAGATAAATATCTACATCAATCAGGGTTCAGAAAAGGAAGTGCAGACAACAACCTCTACATCAAGGTAAGTCAAGGTAATATTTTATTAGTTTAATTTTATGTTGATGATATTATTTTTGGTAGTGATGATGACAGGTTAAGACAAAAATTTGCAAAAGATATGAAAAATGAATTTGAAATGTCGTTACTTGGAGAACTATATTTCTTTTTGGGACTTAAGATATGTCAAAGAAACCAAGGAATTTTTATTTATCAAACCAAGTATATCATAGGAATACTAAAGAGGTTTGGAATGGAAGATTGTAAACCAGTATCACTCCCATGCAAACCAGTTGCAAGTTGAGCGAAGATGGTGGTTCAAAGTCTACAAATCAGAGGCAATACACATCAATGATTAGCATCCTACTATATATGACAACATCCAGACCAGATGTAATGTAGGTAGTTGGATAGGTGGCATTATTTCAAGCATCACCAAAGGAATCACATGTATTAGCAGTGAAGAGGATTTTCAGATATCTCAAAGGAACATAAGAGTTTGGATTATAGCATCCAAAAGGAAAGGATCTATCTCCTATTGCCTACACAGATGCGGATTGGGTAGGTTGTATTGATGACTGATGAAGCACCAATGGAGCATCATTCTACTTGGGTGAGTGTTTAGTATCATGGCTAAGCAAGAAACAATCATCAATATCTTTATCAATAGCCGAGGCAGAGTATTTTGCAACAACATCATGGTGTACAAAGGTTCTTTGGATGAAACAAACTCTGACATATATATAGGTTGAGTATGATGAGCCCATTTCAATCTATTTTAATAATACAATGCCATCAGTATCTCGAAGAACCCGGTGATGCACTCCAAGATGAAGCACATTAGAATCAAGTATCACTTTTTATAGGAACATGTTGCAAAAAATAACATCAAAGTTGAGTATGTGGACACAAATGAATAAGTGGTAGACATATTTACAAAACCACTTCCATGGGAAGCCTTTGAATATATTCGTCAGAGACTTGGAGTTATTTCTACTCCAAAATGAATTGTTTTTGAATGCTTATCTTATATGTCTTAGATGTACATGAGGAAGCACCATAAGAGGACATCTCAGTCAGGGGGAGAAACCACATATGGAAATATACCTTTTCCATTGATGATTAAGGGGGAGAGATTTATCAGATGTAGAATACAGAGGCATGGTTCCAGGGGGAGCATTTATCAGATGCAGAGGACAGAGGAATGGTTCTAGGGTGAGAATTTATCATATGAAGAGTACAAAGGCATGGTTCGAGGGGGAGCAGATATATCAAATGTATAGGAAAGAGGCATGAGGAGCATGAGAGATATGATTTCATTATTGCATCTGATTGTTGCCATCAATGACAAAGGAGGAGATTGTTGATTAAGGTTGGTTGTCATTGATGTCAACCCTTGAAGAAAGTCCAATGGTACAAAGGTTTGGGTAATGGAACCAAGTTTGTTTGATATAAAGATGAATCATTATTGTATTGTCATGGTTGATAATAAGTACAAATAGATGAACTCCAAGGTGGTCCCCTTATGGTGAAATCCCTCACGGGAAGATGCTTTGTGGGTTGAGTTATCCTAGAAGTATGGTTATAGAACCCATGATTATTTATGGAATAATGAGATGAAGGCTAGTGAAATCGTCAGTGAAACTATCCTATATCGATAGTGCTTATCATTCAATTTATGTCTGTATGTGGAACGTCACATAACTCCTCACGGTTAGAGAGTTATGGCCATGAGAAGTTGGAGAACCTAGGTTTGGGTAATGGACCCTAGTTTGTTTGATGGATAACGATATGAGTTTTGATATATTTTCAAGTAATACTATTCTATATTAATATTACATGTCATGCCATTTTTGGTGGTATGTGGGACGTCACATAAATCCCCAGGGTTTGAGATTTATGGCCTTACGAAGTTGGTGGACCCTCATATATCATCTAGAAGCCCCAAAGAGTCAAAGTAGTCAAAGTGGTTTAAGAGATTTGAAAGGTAAATAATAAAGTGAACCAATGATTTCACTATAATTCAAAGTGAATGCAAAATAAATTATTTAAATAATAAATTTAATGGACAAATTAGAAGTGGGTTAACCCTAAAATAAGGAAAGTGGGCAAAGTGACCTAGAAGATGTTTTTAAGAAAGCTACTTGGAGAGTATAAATAAGAGGCAAGGCTATCTCATTTTAAATCACACTTGAGAATATTGAATTCCTATAGGTGTCTGAGGTAACCAAAGGATATATAAGCCAAATTTCTGAGGGAAGGTGAAGAAAAGATGGCCAAAATTCAAGGAAGGATAAATTCTTTTGATGATGCTTTCTAAGGTATGTTATTTACAGGTCAGGTCACCATTTTCACAATAACGTTTTTTATAGAATGATTCAGAGCATGAAATTGCTACGAAATTGAGGAAACATATCCAAGTATCTTTGGTAAAACATTCAGCTTGTGTGTCGTTGTATTTTTGGAGTTACACTCCATGGAAAATAGGGTTTGTGGCTAGTCCTGAAACTAATCTAAAATAGGTGTTTCAGGTAAAAATGTCATAAATTGTTCATAAAAGATCCAAATTATGTAAGAAAGGATGCGTTGGTTAGAGTAAAGTATGTATTATTATTTTTAAAAGTTTCATATCGATTCAATAAATATTCTATGCGGGGAACGCTCTACAATGTCGCTCTCTAGAATAATCTAGAATTCATAAGGGTATGCCATTTTTTCTATAAATCATTTTCTGAGAGGTTACAAGTAGTGATACTTGGAGAAATTTCATAAAACACATTGAATAATATTTTGTACCAGTTTCATATCTTTATTCATTACATTTACAAAGTTATTATTATTTCAAGTTAGGGTTGTTGACTAATCCAAAACAAGTCATGTGAGACTAAAGAAAAGTTTGATGAAAATACTAGTCTCTTGTTGTTAAAGTTAAGGAAGGTTTGCACATATGTGATCATATACACCAGGTCTATTAAAATGTTATAAATCATATTTGGTTGATTAAATTAATGAAGTCTTTTGGTTGAGGCAGAAGTTCGGTAGATGTTTGAGACAAGTAGTTAATGAGTTGACACATGCATGAGGTGTACAGTTGATGATGTCGGTACATATTGATGAGTCATAGTTGATGAGTAGTTGACACAAGATTGGTACATACTTGGTACATGGTTGGTTTCACTTGTTTATGGTACAGGTTGATTACAAGTTCTTTGGTACAGGTCGGTGCATACTTGATGCACATGCTTATGGTATAGGTTGGTGCATAGTTGATGCACTTGTTTATGGTATAGGTTAATTACAGGTTGAGGTACAAGTTCATTCATGGTTGATGCAAGATTCATGTTTATCGGTACAAGTTTATAGAGATATATCTCACAGTGATAGTGTGACACCAGTTACATCATTCTACTTCTACTTCAGGGTGGTTGGATGGGGCAAGGACAGGTGGTTGTATCCACCTTCCAGTTTTAGTCAGAGAACATAGGTGGTTGTAACCTCCTTTTGGTTGTAACCATAGAATTGGGGAGTTGGATCTTCCCTTATGTTGTAGCCTAAGAATATAGGGGGTTGGATCCTCCTTCCAGCTGCAGATGGAAAAAAAAGGAAGTTGGTGCTTCCAATGAATGTAATTCTTCAAGACATATAAGAAAAAGCATTATGTGGTTTTCTCCTGATTTGTGTTTCCGCGTAAAACACTGGTGTAATCTGCATGTGTGTAATTGTTCATTTCTTATTGCTCATTATTGGATAATAATACTACATTGATATAACACTTGGATTAATTTAACAAAAAGGATTACAATTGCACTATTACTTGTTAACCCCCCCCCCCCCCTCTCTGTAGTTCAACACACACTTCATGATTTTACTGCACAGTACATGCACACACTATGCCATGAAAGGTGCATATAAAATTATAGCAAACAGATCACCAGCTTAAGTACATTTCCATTTACATTTACAATCGGGTTTAGCCTAGGGATATTGCAATCCCCTCCCTTTATTTATGCACTATCCTCAGTTCATTATGTACACATATGCAACAAAATTTCAACAATCCTAAAAATGAAGAGGGTATTATGCCCGCAGTTCATCCTCATGCTCCCACATAGCTTCCTCATGACCCTACCAAGTCCATTGGACCTTTACAAGCCCTATAGCTCGATTCTGAAGCTATTTGATTTTTCGATCCAAAATGCGTACTAGATGCACTTGGAAAGCGCCTTCTTGCTCCACCTGAATCACATTCCAATCAATAACATGATAATCATTAGGTATATATTTCTTGAGCAATGATACATGGAATACATTATGAATAGACATAGATGAAGTAAATGCAATCATATAAGCCACTGAACCAATCCTCTCTAGGGTTTCAAATGGCCCACAATAGCGAGCTGCCAACTTGGAACAATTTCACAACTTTAGGGAACTTCTGTTGGATTTCACTTTCAAGAATACATGGTCCCCAACTTTAAATTCCTTGTGAGTTCTGCCCTTATCAAGATAGATTTTCTTCCAATCTCGGGAAACATTCAAATTTTGTTTTATTTTCAACATTTTCACCTCCATTTTTGTGAGAAAATATGGCCCAACCACTGCTCCATCTATTGGGTTATCCCAGCTTACCAGTATGTTTCACTTTCTTCCATAAAGTTCCTCAAATGGGCTCATATTTAGAGATGTTTGGTACCCATTGTTATAAGAAAACTCTACCAAGTATAGGTAGTCTTCCCATTTTTATGGTTTATCCATCACATACATCCTCAACATATACTCAATAAATTGATTCACCCTCTTTGTTTGTCCATCTAATTCTGGATGATAAGTTGTGCTAAAATTCAAATTTGTTCCAAATCCATTAAATCATCGCTTCCAAAATTTTGATGTAAATTTTGGATCTCTGTCAAACACAATTGTCTTGGGTATTCCATGTAATCTAGCAATTTCCCTCATATAAATATCAACAATGTTGGTTGCCTTGTGAGTGAGTTTAACTTTAATAAAATGGGTAGCTTCAGTAAGCTTATCCACCACTACCATGATATAATCATGTTGTTTGTTTGTTCTAGGAAGTTTGGTGATGAAATGCATTGGTACAACTTCCCATTTCCACTCAGGAATGGGTAATGGTTGTGTTATCACTCCAAGAAACCCTTTGTGGTTGCAGACCAAAGGTGCTTGGTAACTTAAAAATTATAAATAATGAAAGGTTGGATCAATGGGATAACAGAAAGTAACTAATGAGAAGACAACTCACAATGTAATCAAATAAAAC
>ML778118.1:165249-192854 GCA_009831015.1 Picea engelmannii | reverse complement strand
TCAACATTTGTTAATGTTTCTTACAAAGAGAGTCTTCGAAAGATGTTCCCCATAAAGATACTTCTCACAAATAGAACCATTTGATCCACCTTGCTGAGAAGTTGAAACCTTGCTGAAGACATCGTTTGCAGAAGATGAATACGACATGTAGCTGACATTGGAGCAGACGAGAGCACGAGATTTAAATTTTGAACAAGAGAAGCTTTTCGGTGGTTAATAACTTCAAGACATGTGCTTCTTATCCACCGAAACAATCGGCTTTCGGTGGTTAACTAGTCGTTTTACAGACCAGTTTAACCACCGAAAGCTGAGATTTTAAATTTTGAAGACCAAGACTCACAAAAATGAATTTTTTGACTCATTCTATCTCCCAAAATGACGGTGCTATTTTGGGAGATAACAGGTTGTACAAAACCAGTTGGGTTCGTATCCTAATCCTTTACATTTTGACATTCCAAACATTTGGCAATAAAATCAGCAATTTATTTCTTCATCCCTCGCCAATAATATTGGCTCTTGACAACTGCAATAGTTTTTTGATAACCTAGGTGCCCACCATAAGATACATTATGCATTTCTCTCAATATAAGAATTTTCAATTCATGAGAATTTGGTACATAAATTCTTCCCCTGTACATGATAATTTCATCACTATCTAGCTTGTATTCTTCAATTTTCTGATGCAAATTACCTTGCTATAATTTTTCCACTAATTCCTTGTATTGCAAATCTAATTTTGCAGCCTCTAAAATTATGTGTGTCAAATCTGATTGGTACATGCTAATGGATATAGCATGTGATTCATGCACTCTTATACTCAGTGCATCAACAACTTTGTTCTCTTTTCCCTTGATATGATTTATATTAAATTCACATTCACTTAGAAATTCTAACCATATGCTTTGCCTAGCATTTATAGTTGGCTGATCAAATAAATATTTTAGACCATTATGGTATTTTCTTAGCTAAAAACTTTTCCCCATGAGGTAGTGTCTACATTTCCTCAAGGCATGCACTATGGCTCCCAACTCCAAATCATGAGTGTCATAGTGTCTTTCATGCTTCTTCAACTTCCTTGAATGATAACATATAACAAAACCATTTTGACTGAGGACTCGACCAAGTCCTTCTTTACATGCATCTCTGCATACAATGAAATCTTCATTTGGGTCTGCAATCCTTAGTATTGGAGCACTTGTTAATAATTGTTTCAAGTGTTGGAAACTCTTTTCACAATCCAATGTCCACTGAAACTTCACACCCTTCTTTTGGAAGGAAGTGATTGGGTGTGCAATCTTTGAGAATCCTTCAATAAATGTACTATAGTAGCCTACAAGGCCCATGAATGATCTGAACTCTATCACATTATTTGGCATTGACCATTCTCTAATGGCTTCTATCTTTTTAGGATACACTGCTATCCCATCCTATGAAATGATATGCCCCAAATAATGAATTTGCCTCTAATAAAATGAGCACTTGCTCAATTTGGCATACAACTGATGCTCTGTTAATAATTGCAACACCATCCTCAAATGATGCTCATTCTCTTCTTCTGATTTCGAATATACAAGGATGTCATCCAAAAATACAATGACAAAATTTTCTAAATATTCTCGGAAAACACCATTCATTAAGCACATGAAAACAACTGGTGCATTTGACAACCCAAATGGCACCACTATGAACTCATAATGACCATACCTTGTCCTGAAGGCAGTCTTTTTGATATATTCCTTTTTAATCCTTACGTGGTGGTATCTTGACCTGAGATCTATCTTTTAAAATATCATTGCATCCTTCAATTCATCAAAGATATCATCAATCATTGGCATAGTATACTTGTTCTCTACAACCACTTTATTCAACTGTCTAAAATCAATGCACAATCTTAATTTCCTATATTTCTTCTTCACAAACAAGACTAGGGAACCCCAAGGTGACACACTTGGGTGTATATACCCCTTCTTCAGAAGTTATTCAAGCTACATTTGCAACTCCTTCATCTCTGGTGTACTCATTCTATAAGGAGTATTTGACAATGGAGCTCATCCTGAAATTAAATTTATAGATAAATCAATGTCTCTCTTTGGGGGTAGTACTATTACCTCCTTGAACACATCTTCAAATTCTTCCAGGATTGCATGATCTTCCAAATTTTTCACCTTATCTTTTGGTCTCTCTTCCATATGAGCTGCAAATATTTGACACCCTTTTCTGTAACATTTGTTTAGCTGCAATGCTGAAATTTCTCTGATGGATACTGCCCTGGGAATTCCTTGCACTCTCCTTAGGTTCCCATCCTCATCCAAGAAATTGAATTCCTTTTTATGAAAGCCTAGTATAGCATGACGTTGATCCATCCAATCCATCCCAATTAGAGATTCATAAGAACCTAAAGGCAATATGTGTAGAATTCCTGCAAAAACCCCAATAAATCTAGAATTCTAGTTAAATTGAACACATGAAATTTGTTGATATTCAAGAGATGAGAGAAATTTTTTTCTCCATAAATCAAATAATTATATTAATAAAAAATGAATATACATGAGCAGCCATACTCAAAAAGAAGAGAGGAGGTGAATATATAGAATTTCCAACATAGAAATTATAGTAAAAAAAAGCTAGAAATAGCTAAAATAGGTGTCATAAGCTAAGGGAGACCACATAGTTCGACATAGACCACTAAAGATACATGTCACACACTCATTAATGTCCACAAGAGTTAAGTTATACACATTAGCTCACTTAAGCTCACTTAACTGACAAGAGAAGCAGTTCCAACTCAATTAACTGACCCAAAATAACAGTTACTAATAATAGTAAAGGCAAAAATCATTAATTAAGGAATAATATCTCACTCAAAGAGGAGGTGGACATTCCCTAATAATATATGAGTTTTTTCATGGGGTATTTAGAATAAATCATGAATAAATCATGAATAAATCAAGAAAATTCAAGAAAATCAAGAATCGGGAGTTGAGTCTTGATCTAAAATTAGCAGTTTTCCCTAAAATCTAGGGATGAGGTGCCCTTCTTCTCTATGTTTCCAGATTAGGTGAAATAAATTGTAAATGAATGTATTAACCAAGATCTAGGAGTCTAGGCTAGGTATAAAGTAATGTAAGTTAGGGATATGCTCCAACACCCCCCCTTAAGCCTAACTGTAATGACAAAAAATTTGAGTCCCAACAACTTGGCCATTTTAGGTACTCATTACATAAAAGAATTCCCCATGAAAAGAGGAAAGAGGGAAAACCTCATGGGAACCCCCCCAAGAGAGGAAAAAAATTATGAGTGGCCAAAAGTGACCTACTCAGTTGTCTCCACCACTCCAAGCATAGCTCTCAGTTCTGAAAATTTCTTTTTAGTGAAGGAATTGGTGAAGATGTCTACAAACTCAGAGTGTGACTTTGGATCTGAACCAAGTGACATATAGAAATGTATGGGAAGAAAATTTTTTGTGGAATCCATGGCTTGAGGAGCCCAAAAAAACGGTGATCTAGTCCTTCTTGTATCTGCAGGATCACTGACTAGTTCACTCGCATCTTGCAGGGTTTTCTCTACCCAAGTTGGAAAATGAGTTGGAGTAGCCATGACCTGATCCTCATCCTATGTATCAGACCTGAAAGGATTCTCTGATGTCTATTTTGAATTTCTTGAAGAATTTTTTGACTCCTCCTCATCAGTGAGAACAAGCGGTTCCTCAGCAGGGTCTTTTGAAAAATCATGCAATGATTCTTCTTCAAACTTCACACTTCGAGCTAGAATGAACTTTTCAGTGTGAGAGTCCAGAAATATATATCCTTTGAAACCTTTAGGATGTCAAAAAAATATGCATTCAACACTTTGAGACTCCAAATCCTTCCTCTTATCTGTCGGAATGTGAGCCCATGCTGGTGAACCAAAAATACGAAAGTGCGACACTTTCAGTTTCTTACTGGTCCAACATTCAAAAGGAGTGGTGCCTTTGAGTGATTTGTGAGGAACTGGGTTCTGAATGTATGCTGCATAATTAACAGCTTTAGCACATAGCTTGGGAGCTAATGATTTCGACTATAGCATACAGTTTTCCATCTCTTTTAACGACCGGTTTTTCCTCTCCGCAACACCATTCTGTTGTGGTGTATATGACACTGTGTGTTATAGTTGTATACCTACATCAACACAAAGTTGCTACACATTTTTGTTGACATACTCCCCCCCATTATTAGTACAGAGTATCTTAATCTTACACCCAGACTCATTCTCAACAAGTGCTTTAAATTCTATAAGGCATTCAAATACTTCTGATTTTAACTTTAAAAAAAATACCCAAGTAAAGTGAGAGAAATCATCTATGAAGGTGAGTACATATCGAGCCTTACTGATTTAAGGTTGTGGGAATGGGCTCGTAATGTCACTATGAATCATCCCAAGAGGTGAAGAATCTCTCTGTGCCTTCTGTTTGTCAAACTTTTGCTCTCGATGCTTGCCAAGAATGCATCATTGACATACACCGCTTGTGAATTTAATACTTGGCAATCCTTCTACCATGTTTTCCTTTCTGAGTTGATGCAAGTACTTATATTTTAGATGGAAAAATATTTCATGCCATAACCTATTGATATCATTATATTGTGACAGAAATACAATGCTAATATATTTAGGAACAAAGTGGAAGAAGAAATACAAATGAGAACAACCGTGATCTGCAATTCCATGTGCAAGTTGTGAGCCTGTGGAAATGTCGGTAATCACTGCGAAGTCCGGAGTGAACTCCACCTTCCTTATAGATCAGGAATGAGTGATATGATATATCGAGAGAATATTTTCAAATAGTGAGGGAACATGAATCACATTTGTGAATCATCCCCCTTCAAGATCAAAAATTCCTTCTCCGCACACCTTTGCGGGTGTGGCATCTCCCAAGTAAATTGGAGATCTGGTGCTTTCTTCGATGGAGGAAAATTTATCTTTTGATGCAGCCATATGGTTCGATGCACCTAAATCAAGGATCCAATCTGATGGAGTGGATGTGACAGCCATTAAATCATTACCATCTCGTGCTCTCCCTACAGTTCTGTTATCATCTTTTTTCTTTTCATTTTCCGACACCATGAGATTGTGTTGCTGCAATTGCTTAACCATCTCATCGATAGACTTCCTCATGCAATTTTCTTCGGGATGAAAACATTTGGAACAGTAGCTGAAAAGTGTTCTTTCCTTCTTCTTCTTCTTTTTACCCCTAGGCTTAGAAGAGTTCTCTAAAGATTGTGCAAATTTCTCCTTCTTCGATTCAGGAAATTTACCCGTTCCTTTTTCCTTGTCTTTTCCACTGCTCTTTGGAGCATCAGTAGTCGCAAGTGCTTGGTTCTTGGAATGCTTGATGGCACCCATTTGGACTAAATTAGCTTTCTCTTGATTCAATGCTACAATGAAATCATTCAATGGAGGCTTTTTCCATTTTTCCTGAGTCAATTTAGATGCTTGAAAAGATGACACAAATATGGAATATTCAGGGCCTAGTTTCGAGAGAATTGAAAGGATGAGTTGTTCTTCCCCTTTCGTGACTCCACATGCATTAAGTTCAACAAGGAGGGATTTGAACTTGGTGAATAATTCTTGCAGGTTTCTGAAATGAATTGGACTGAGGGATATGAGTTCATTCTCCAGTTGATGCACGCTCATTGTATCTTGCTTGCTGAATAGTCCTTCCAATGTGGTCCAGACCACATCGGGAGTAGTGGCTCCATTGACATGAAAGAGGAGATCTCTGTAAATTGATAGGCATATCAGCCCAATTTATTCATCTAATTTATTGAAATACTTTATCTTTTCTGCTGCACCAGTCGGTTCTTTCTTCGTTCCCATTGTTACCCGATAAAGCCCTTTGCTTCGGAGGAGCAGATAGATCTTTGTCTTCCATTAGAAGTAATTGAAAATATTTATAATGAGTTTTGTGGGCTGAGAGAGATGATACATTTCTTCTTTTTTCACCTCCTGATGATCTATACATGCAAATAAAACCGTGTACAATCCACTAGATTCAATCTAGCTCTTATACCATGTAGAATTCCTGCAAAAACGCCAATAGATCTAGAATTCTAGTTAAATTGAACACATGCAATTTGCTGATATTCAAGAGATGAGAGAAAGTTTTTTATCCATAAATAAAAGAGTTATATTAATAAAAAATGAATATACATGAGCAACCATACTCAAAAAGAAGAGAGGAGGTGAATATATAGAATTTCCAACATAGAAATTCTAGTCAAAAAAAGCTAGAAATAGTTAAAATAGGTGTCATAAGCTAAGGGAGACCACATAGTTCGACCTAGACCACTAAAGATACATGTCACACACTCATTAATGTCCACAAGAGTTAAGTGATGCACATTAGCTCACTTAATCTCACTTAACTGACAAGAGAAGCAGTTCCAACTCAATTAACTAACCCAAAATAACAGTTACTAATAATAGTAAAGGAAAAAATCATTAATTAAGGAATAAATATCTCACTCAAAGAGGAGGTGCGCATTCCCTAATAATAGATGATTTTTTTCATGGGGGATTTGGAATAAATCATGAATAAATCAAGAAAAATCAATAAAATCAAGAATTGGGAGTTGAGTCTTGATCTAAAATTAGCAATTTTCCCTAAAATCTAGGGATGAGGCGCCCTTCTTCTCTATGTGGCCAAATTAGGTGAAATAAAGTGTAAATTAATGTATTAACAAATATATAGGAGTCTAGGCTAGGTATACACTAATGTAAGTTAGGGATATGCTCCAACAATGTGTTCAAATCTATTGTGGTGTTCAATCCATTCATGTTCACAAGACATGACTTAACCATCTCATTAACTATTCTTTTGGATCTAGTAGCTAGTTGCAACAACCAAGATTTTTCATGCTTTCTTATTGAAAAATTAAAACTTTCCACCATCTTAGGATCTATATAACTATGACTAGCTCTTGAATCAATTAAAATAGCAATGATTTGGTTGTTGATCATACCTTCCACTTCAATCATATGTGATTGATACTCTTCTTTCATGTTGTCTAGCGCTAGATAGATCCTTGGTACATTTTTGCCCATGTCCTCCACTGTTTCATATTACTGTACATTGTGGACAGTACTCACTTTATCACCTCTGCGAGGACAACATCTGAACATATGATCTCCTTTACAACACCAACATTGAATAAGTGGATGCCTTGGCCTTTGACCCCTTGTTTCAATCGTTCTGGGTTCTCTAGAAGTTGGTTGTCCTTGTGGATTATTTCTGAAGAATGGTGGCTTAGTTCCCTTCTTTGTTTGATCCATCTTAAGTTTATTTTTTTCTTCCCAAGATTTTTGGAAAGTTGAGCTTGATTTCCTCTGATCATATAGGCATTTAGCTCGCCTTATGGTATTGTAATTTCCCCAAGGCCGAGCCCTGTTGTAAATCATGTCTATGAAGTATAAATATTGCATTATGAATTGCAATTATGTTTTATAGGCTGGTGATCCAAGCTTATATAAGTTGGTGGGCTTATGCGTCATTAGGCCAGAGAGCCTAAGTGTTAAGGCCAAGAGCCTGCTTTTGTATATGTAATCATGCAGAACATTAATAAAAATATAAACACCGCTGTGTACAGATCGATCATGATGAATGAGTGATGGGGGACTAAGCTTCCACAAAGTGGGTAAGGGATTGGGGGGCTGGAAGGTTGGGAAGAGAGGCTAAGTGTTGAGCCTAGGGGCTTAAGTCCTTGGGAATAATATTTTAATATTATTCCTAAAGCCATGTAAATGTGATGTTTTATCCTAAGTTTTTTGGAAGGATGAGTGACTTCCAAATGGGAAGGAATGAGCTTCATGGGTGAAAAGTGTCAACCCAAGCGCATGCAGTTAAAACTGTTGAGTTGAGCCATGATGGAGGTTCCTCCTCCATTCTACCATGGACTATCTGAACCGGAATCCCGTATGACCTCTGCAAGAATACCCTCATGCAACTCGAGGAAAACCAAAAAAGGCATGTGTTGATTTCTGGATGAGCCGATACACCCTCTGTCAAAAACCATCGAGTCTGTGTTCGACCTCCCATTCTCCATCCTCCTTCTGAACTCGCGAGTGTCCAGGATCAACCTATGTTTCAATGTTTTTTCTAGGGAATCCTTACCTAAACCGTTAAGTCTCTGCATGGGATCTCTGTACACCCTCACGCATCCTCGAAACCTGAGCCATGAGTCTATCCTGTATTTTTGGTTGGGGAAAACTGAATGTCCCATAATTGATGAGCCTTGTTATGCTATAGGATCTATCTATCACTATTTTTGGGAAGCCCGTGTCTGTGTTTCCAGTGGACTGTTGTGGTTGCATAGTGCTTGACTGTGCGTGGCCTGCAGACCATTGTATGTTCGTGTGGAACCTCATGGTTGCCCGATTGTGTTGGAAATCAAGTTGAAGGAAATAGGTTGTCTAGCCTATTTGTAACACTCTCTCCAGGTGAGGAAGGTGGTTGCAGTTGAAGAGGCAGTCTTTCAGGCCCATAAGCAACCTCCAGGTGAGAGAGTCTGTTGGGAAGTGGTTTTCTCTTAGAGAGAGTCTAGCACCAGCTTCAGAGCTCTGAGAATTCCTGATCCGGTCTATTGTCGAGACCCAGATAGGGAGGCGAAGCACCAATGGACTATGCTTGTGAAGGTGTATACTCCTAGGTGGAACATGCATGTAGGGAATGAGAGTCTGTTAGTAGTGGGCATAAGAAGGCATCCTGCGAAGAATCCTTCTGGTTATTCTGTGTAGTTTTCCCTATAACCTCAGCCTAGACTAGGATTCCTTGCCTTGGGTGGAGCTTAGTCCCATCTCCAGGGTGACCCACTACTGAGAGTGATGAGCAGTGTGGTGTAAGGTTGGGAGGTTAGTGGAAGGTTTGCACGTGGTTGGTGGAATTACCATGGTTTCAAAGATAAGCATCATATTATGCTTAATATTATGTTTTTTCATGCCTATGATGCTTATATGTATCATGTATTCTGTTGTGCATATGAATTATTTTTAATTCTAGGGATTATTTATGTTAGCAGTAAACTATGTTCTTACTCTGAGTTAAATGTGTTTAATTCGATTTAAATGCATGTTATTAATTAAGTACGAGAATGATGTTGTTTTGCACAGTAGTGTTTTCTCGGCCAGTGGTATGATGGCCAAGGGCATTACAGTTTGGTATCAGAGCCAAGTTTCAACGCTGAGCTTGGATGGGCTGGATAAGTGGTCTTTGGACCGAGGTTTTGAGAAGGAAATTGTGTCTGGAGGACTAATTTCATACCTTAGAATGTTTCTGAGTGTCAATGGGCTACTTGACCATGTTGCAAAGCTCAGGAGATGTAGCGGTATTATAAAACTGCAGCTGGTGTGGTATATGGCCACGGGGAGAGAGAGAAATACACACCAAAAGTGTTGGATCAAGTAGATGAAAGTTCAAAAGGAGGGTACCCAGTTATTGGCCAGAAGTCCTTGAGAAGCAGA
This sequence comes from Picea engelmannii, assembly GCA_009831015.1. Lineage (NCBI taxonomy): Eukaryota > Viridiplantae > Streptophyta > Pinopsida > Pinales > Pinaceae > Picea > Picea engelmannii. Next base: position 183,362 of record ML778118.1, on the reverse strand, counting down.
CTTGGACGGTTAGAATTCTCTGTGGAGAACTCGCGAAATTGCAAGGATCGTAAGATGGCTAGAATTTGCAAGGTCGTTAGTGGATGAAGAAACTTGCCACCCTAGGATCTAGAATAAATGTTGGTCATTGAACGTGGTTGCCTTGAACCGTTGGATCATTTCATGAATTCAGGGATCGTGAACTTGGAGCACAGGCCAAATTCTTGGTCACTCCAAGTCCCGAATAACGAAAGAGATTAACAAGGGTAGAATTGGACGGTGAAGCGCTTCCAAGAAGAAGTGTCAAAATCCCGTGAGTTGTCGGATCAAGGGAGGCTCACAACCACTGATCTCATACATGAATTTCCATATCAAAATTCAGGGATTGAAGCGACAAGAGATTTGGAGTCGCTGCATCGTCAACTCCCGGTTACCGAAAACCGAAAACCCCAAAACTCTGAAACGATCTACACCGTAGATCGTAGGAGAGGAACTTGACCATTGGATCAAGTAGATGATAGACTGTAATGAATGTTTGAGATGTTTGGATGCACAAAATCCTTATGCCTAAAACTCTGAAACAAAAAGTGAAAGTAGTGGAGTCTCATGATGTCGTCGGAAGTGATGTGGACCTTCTTAAGGAAACCATGTGTCACTACCTTGGTTGGCGATAGTTGTGCTGTGGGCTGAGGGGGAGAGAGGTCAAAAGTTTGGGAATCGATAGTTGCTGAGGGAAGAAAGTGCGATAACCTCTGGGATCAAAACCCCAAAGCCCCGAAACCCTGAAACATGAAACCCCGAAGCCCCGAAATCCTGAAACCTGAAGTTTTGTTTGGAGAGCCTTGTAGCACCTAGCAGTTAGCATTTGATCATGGCCCATGGATGCATGGGTTGGGGACTAAGAAAATTGGGGCTATCACCCAAAAATTACACAGTTGAGCAGAACTCAGAAAATTTGTGAAGTCGGAATGTTTTCTTATTTGCGTTGGTTTATGAATGTTGTAGTTTTATTAGCGGTTTAGGGCCTGACAAACTTCGGTTGACTACGCGTTGTGTGTGCAGAGTTCAATGAGTGTCATGACAGCCATGAATCGATGTCAAGTATATAAATGGAAGAGGTGTGGATTTTCTCCAATTCAGAGAATGAAAGAGAAGGAAGGAATGTCAACTTGGGAGTTGAAGGATCAAAATCTAATGGGAAAGGAAAAGATATGGATAAGGAAGGGCATATGATGAAAATCATTGAAAGATTGCATAAATATGCCCAGGCTCACCGAGATGATAGTCGAAAGCTCATGAAAGTCAGGGATAGGCAGGGTCAATTCAACTTAAGGATGTTGAAGAGTCTAGAAAGAATAGAAAATAAATTGGAAAAGGAGAGTGACTCAAGCAAGACAGAGAGTCGTAGGACCCCTGAGAGGAAAAGAAGATCAAGGAGTGTCAACAAACATCATCGTCACTCCCCAAAGAATTCCAGTAGGGAAGCACACAATAGTTCAAGCCCATCTCCTACCAGAAATCACCGAAGATCTAGAGTGGATGAATTGAAAGGGGATATGAATAAGATTAAGCCTCCTACCTTTGATGGAGAACATAAGAAGGAGGAAGATGTCGAAACATGGTTTCTTGGCATGAGGAAATATTTCCAACTACAGAATTATTCCTCTCATGTAGAAGGAAGAATTGCAATGTATCAACTAAAAGAAAAAACATCCATGTCATGGGATCAGCCTGTGCAGGTGCATCATGTTAGAGAGAAAGATATCACATGGAAGGAATTCAAGAGGCATTTCGAGAAGAAGTACTTAACTAAAAGATATTATGACAGAAAGATGAAAGAGTTCTTTGAACTCAAGATGGACAACAAGACCATTGATGAGTATGCACGAAAGTTTTTGGAATTATTGAAGTATGTTCCATTCATCAAAGATGAGTTTGTCAAGATTCATAGGTACCTGAGTGGATTACTGCCTCCTATTGGGGATAAGATTTAGTATGATGATCCTAAGAATATGGAAGAAACAATAAGAAGATAGAAATGATTATATTAACAACAAAGAGAAAAGCCTACCTTTCGGAAGGCTTCGGATGACCAGAAAAAGTTTAAGAAATAATAGAGGCAGAAGGGAAACAAACCTCCCTTTTTCAGAAATAGTCCTCAAGGAAAACCTTCTCTTAGAGAGCCCAGGAAGGTTGAAGTGAGTGGGAAAATGTCAAGGCTTCCACCTATGGAATGTTGGGGCTGTAAAGAAAACCATAGGTACATATATTGCCCCCACAAAAATGATAAAGTAAGAGTTCTCCACAATGTTCAGGAAGCTGAAACAGTGGAGGACATGGGCAATATAATTCCAAGGATCTACGCAACCTTGGAAAACAAGAAAGTTTAATTTCAGTTGCACATGATTGAAGTGGAAGGTATGATTAACAACCAACCATTTATTATTTTAATTGATTTAGGGGCTAGCCATAGTTATATAGACCCTAGAGTAGTAGAAAGTTTGCATTTGATAAGAAGAAAACATGAAAAGTCTTGGTTAGTGTAGCTAGCTACAGGAACCAAGAGGAAAGTCATGGAGTTAGTCAAGTCTTGTCCTGTAGAAATGAATGGACTGAGCACAAACGTCGATTTGAACATTCTGTTGTTAGGCTCTTATGACTGTCTAATTGGGATGGAATGGTTGGACCAACACCATGCCATCTTGGACTGTCAGAACAAGGCATTCACTTTCTTATATGAAAAAGGGAATCATAGAGCCATCCAAGGAATTCCTAGAGTTGTTACTATTAGAGAAATCTTAGCAATGCAACTAAAGAAGTGCTACAGAAAAGGCTATCAATTGTTTGCAACCCATGTGGTGGAAGCATCCAGAGATGAATTCTCAAATATTGGAGACCATGTGGTACTAACAGAGTTTGAAGACGTATTTCAGGAAGTACCTGAACTACCTCGGAAGAGAGATATCAATTTCTCTATAAATTTGATGCCTGGAGCAGCTCCAGTGTCGAAAGCTCCTTATAGAATGAGTATGTCAGAGCTGAAAGAGTTGCAATTATAGCTTGAAGATATTCTAAAGAAGGGGTACATTCTCCCAAGCATGTCACCTTGGGGTGCCCCGGTCCTGTTCATGAAGAAGAAGGACAGGATGTTGAGGCTAGGCATTGATTTTAGACAATTGAGAAAAGTAACTGTCAAGAACAAGTATCCTCTGTCGAGGATCGACGATCTTTTCAATCGGTTGAAAGGTGCAAAAATATTTTCGAAGATAGATCTCAGATCAGGATATCACCGGGTAAGAATAAAGTATGAAGACATCATCAAGACTACCTTTAGAACAAGGTATGGTCTTTACGAGTTCACAGTGGTACCGTTTGGGTTGTCAAATGCACCTGTTGTTTTTATGTGCTTGATGAATGGTGTATTTAGGGACTGTCTAGACAAGTTTTTCATAGTCTTCCTGGATGAAATTTTGGTGTATTCCAATTTAGAGGAAGAGCATGAACAACACCTGAGGATGGTGCTGCAAGTGTTGAGAGAACACCAATTGTATGCCAAGTTGAGCAAATGCTCATTTTATCAAAGGCAGATCCATTACTTGGGGCACATTATTTTAGAATAAGGGATCATCATGGATACTGAGAAGGTTGAGTCCATCAGAGAATGGTTAGTGCCATGGAATGTGGTAGAATTTAGATCCTTTATGGGTCTAGCGGGCTATTACAAAAGGTTTATCGCAGGGTTCTCAAAGATAGCTCACCCTATCACTTCCTTGCAAAGGAAGGAGAAAAAGTTTCAGTGGACTGAAGAGTGTGAGAAAAGTTTCCAGTGATTGAAGCAGTTGTTAACTAGCACTCCAATCTTGAGGATTGCAGATCCAAATGTGGATTTCTTGGTGTGCACAGATGTGTGTAAAGAAGGGTCGGGAGGATTTCTTAGTCATAATGGATTTGTAATCTGTTATGAGTCTAGGAAGCTGAAAGAACACGAAAAGAATTATGCCACTCACGACTTGGAGTTGGAAGCAATCATTCACTCTCTAAGGAAATGGAGGAATTACCTCATGGGAAGGAGGTTTGAACTAAGAACACACCACAATGGTCTGAAATATTTTTTTGATCAGCCAACCTTAAACGTTAGACAAAGTAGGTGGATGGAATTTCTGTGTGAGTACGACTTTGAGATCAAGCATATCAAAGGAAAGGAGAATAAAGTGGCTGATGCACTCAGTAGGAGGGTGCATGAATTACATGCTACAACCATTATGATGTAGGAGCATCACTCCCAAGCCAGCCATGCACTTGCCATCTAGCCCACTCAGCGCATTCAAGGAAGAGAGGCGCCAAACCTCTCATATTTTGAATTTGAATTAAGGGCATTTAATATTTGTAAGGTTGTTAGATCCAAAAGGCCGTGCCTATATGCAAGCTTTAGATGTAGATAGCCTTTAATGGTTGTAAGGCTAGGATCTAGATACAATCTGGTCTAGATAGCCATTTAATTATGAATTCAATGTAATTGAATAGGGTAGGTAGCTTGGATGGAAGAGCTCGAAGAGCCCCCTCATGTAAAATATCTTGGATCTTATTTTTGAGTAAGGATTGAGTAGAGAGGAGAGAAGAGTCGAGACTCTATCAAAGTCTGAGCTCAAACACATTGTAAAAAGAGGCATTTTACATTAATACAAAAATTAGTTTTTCCTGCATATTATTCTGTGGTTGCATGAATGTCTTTATGTGTGTTCATTTATGTTGTAGATGTGTGTTAGTATGCATTTGCAGGGACAGATAGGTTATGCTATCTGTGGATTATTTGATTTCATGTTTGGGGATCTTTGAGGCTTCATGCCAATAGGGTGTGATAGAACACTTCCGGTTCTGAAAGCTAGTGCATAGAGTGCACTTCCAATTCTGTGGAATTTGGACAAAGATGTGTCAGGAGGATGCACTAGATGAAATCTTAAACTCAGGGAAAGATCTCAAGGTTGTTGAACAACTTGGAGACAAGACTATGTAGAGGAGAACACAATAGAAGACAGAATCACTGCGGGATTCTGGAAGAGCTCTGCCAGGCGGGCATTGAGCAGATGCATGGGTTGCATTGAGGAGAAGAACTCTGGTTCGAGTTCAGAAGGAGATAGAATCACTAAGGATTCTATAGATCTCTGTGAGGAGGGAATTGATCACAGGCATGGAGTGTAGAGGAGAACTCCATTGTGGGTTCAAGGAGAAATCAGAATCACAGAGGATTCTGGAAGCTCTGTCAGGAGGGCACTAAGTAGGTGCTAGAGTGCACAAAAAAACTCTGGTTTGAGTCCATTAAGGGAAACAGAATCACTGTGGAATTCTATGAGGAGAAACTCTGCCAGGAGGGCATTGAGAAAGTGCACAAAGCGCACATGATAACTCTGCTTAGATTTCGTTAAGGGGAATAGAATCACTGAGGGATTCTACAAGAGCTCCACCAGGAGGGCATTGAGTAAGTGTCAGTTTGTACGGGAAATAACTCTTTTGAGTTCTGGAACAGAGAAGAGTCCAGGAGAGGATCTTCACAGGGTTGTTGAACACCTTGCAGACTAAGCAAGAAGTTTCTTGAGCAAGAGACTACCAAGAGGGTATCAAATTCTCCATTTTAGGGAGAAGGAAAAAGGGTGAAGTCCCTTAGAGGTATGAGAAATAGAAAAGCTCAGGATAGATAACACCTTCATGCATGCAGAGAATCTGTAAGGAGTGTAGGAGTCAAGAATCCTTTCATGGGTTCAGAGCAAGCAAAGTTCAGGAGGGATAGAGACTTGTAAGGAGCACAGAAGTCGAAGAATCCTTTGAGGATTCAAAGGGAAAGAAACTCAGAAGGAGAGTGCTTTCATGCACAGGCCATAACCAAGAGGTTGTAGAGGTCGAAAGGAATACCCTTTGGAAGGTTTGAGTTCGAGGAAGCTCAGGAGGGAAAGCGTTTTCAAAGACACAGAAAGAAGCTATGAGTACAGGCTTCATAGTAGAGACAAAGGTCAAGGCCTTTGATAAGTTTAAATTCTTCCAAGGATCGGGAAGAAACAGAGGCTCACAAGGGAGAGCACAACTGCTGTCAGATCAGGCCGAGGACAAGACTTGGACCGTTGCAGATTCATGTCCAGGAAGCAGGAGGAGGAGAGCACATAGGAAGAATAGATCTGGGCCATCATATCTTGCACAGGTAGCCGATAGCCATCGGATCCAGGAGGAGATGCACGAGGTTTAATCCTCATATACAAAGGAGAGGAGCCGCCATATTTCGGAATTTTGAAGATTCGGGGTTTAGCATTTCAGGAATCCTGATGACAAAAGATCGGGGCACTTCATGGTGAAAACCCCAAAGTCATGAAACGTGACTTGCCTTAGGATAAAAAAATTGGTATTTTGGCTATTCGGAGTTTCGAAAGTAGAGGAGGCAGAGATTTTGGTACCGAGAGTTTCAAACTCCCGATACGCGAAACAATGAAAAGATCAGGACCATCCATTTTGGAGGACACATGGCAGAGATACGAACCCATTGGGATTTCAGGTACTGGGAAGTTGAAAGATCAAGGTTTGGTCATGGAGGATTTGTGAAATCACAAATCCTGAAGTCCCGAAAAGGTGCATACAGGTGAGGTTTAGGGGAAATTCTTGGAAGGGCATTTTGGTATTTTGGCTACCAAAAGATGCAGGGGTAAGAGTTCAAAACTCTTGACCCATAGAATCCTGAAAGGATCTGAGCTGTTGGATCAAGGGAGGCTTTGAGTCGTTGATCTTTCTCAGGAGGAGAAGGAGGACCAGAGTTTCAGGATTTCGATACTTCGGCACTTCGGATACCGGGAGTATGAGAGGGCAAGGAATTGTTGCTCCAGGATTCACGAAGTTATGAAACATGAATTCCCAAAAGCATAGCGAGGAGTATTTTTGGGTCACGAGACAGGACCAGATTTTGGCATACCAGGATTCGAGATTTCGGAAGTCCCGAGGAAAAAGAGTCGGGCAACTTGATGTTGAAAGTCTCGAAGTCGCAAAATGCAACGTATTGTTGAGTGGGGCTGTGGTCTCAAGATTTCAATATTTCGGCATACCGAGTATAGGGATTTTAGGAATCCTGAAGACAAGGAACCAGGGTATTTCAGTGTTGGAAACCTCAGAGTTCCAAAAGAGGCATGTAGTCACGAGGGAAGGTGGTCACATAGGCCAAAAATTCACCATTTTGGCATTTCGGCATTCGGAGGTTCAAGAAGAAGAGGCTCTCAACAGCAGGACTCAGAGAGTCCTGAAACCCAAAATTAATTTTCAGGAAAAGATCGAAGGTCATATTCGATGATCGTGGGAAGGAGAAGCTCGCACCTGGTGTATGTTCACATAGGTGGGGTTTCAGCAAGACCTGTGGATCGAAAATTTGAGGTTCCAATAGGGATCCAGAAGATCCGCTTCGACTCAGGGAAGTTATTGGATGATCCTATGTAGCGGATCTCGACCCGAGGGTTGGGAATCTGCATCACATTATCATGTATCAGACTGATATTAAAAGAAGAATTTTGGAGGCTACAAATGTAGATCTGCAGTACAGAGAATTGGTAGCCAAGCTATAACAGGGTAAGATGCCACAAAAGATGGAAATTTATAAATTGCAAATAGATGGAATACTGTTGTACAAGAACATAATTTTTGTACCCAATGTTCAGTGCTTGAAACAGATGATTTTGCAGGAGATGCATAATGCGCCTTATGCAGGGCACCCTGGATATCATAAAATAGTAGCAGTGGTCAAGAGCCATTACTTTTGGATGGGTATGAAGAGAGATATCGTTGAATACATCACCAGATGTATGGAGTTCCATAAAGTTAAAGTTGAGCATAGGGACCCAGCAGGGTTGCTGCAACCTTTACCCATTCCTGAGTGAAAGTGGGAAGTAGTGACAATGGATTTTATTACAGGATTGCCTAGAACAACCAAGCTACGTGATTCAATCATGGTGGTGGTGGACAAGCTTACAAAATCTTCCCATTTTATTCCACTGAAAACTACTCACAAGGCAGCAGATGCCGCTAATATTTTCGTGAAGGAAGTGGGACGATTGCATGGAATTCCTAAAATGATTGTGTCTGAAAGAGACTCAAAATTCACCTCGAATTTTTGGAAAGGATTTTTTAAAGGATTCCGAACGAATCTGAAATTTAGTACAACTTATCATCCTAATTCTGATGGATAGACAGAGAGGGTGAATAGAGTAATAGAAGACATACTAAGAATGTATGTGATGGACAAACCATCAAGATTGGAAGACTACCTGCACTTGGTAGAATTCACCTACAAAAATGGGTAACATGCATCGTTGAAGATGAGCCCATTTGAAGCACTTTATGTAAGAAAGTGAAATACTCCAGTGAGTTGGGATAATCTAGCTGATAGAACAGTAGTTAAGCCAGAGTTTCTCAAGGAGATGGAGGACCAAATGATAAAAATTAAGCAGAATTTGAAAGCTGCCCAGGATAGGCAAAAAAGTTATGATGATAAGAACATAACCCACAGAGAGTTCAAAGTGGGTGATCATGTTTTCCTGAAAGTGAAAGCTAACAGGAGTTCCCTAAAGCTGGGAAGTTGCGCCAAGTTGGCCGCCAGATTTTGTGGGCCATTTGAAATCTTGGAAAGGATTGGCCCAGTTTCATATATGCTTGCATTACCTGCATCCATGACTATACATAATGTGTTTCATATTTCATTGCTTAAGAAATATATACCAGATGCTAATCATGTTATCAATTGGAATGTGATTCAGGTGGAACAAGAAGATGTCCTGCAAGTGCATCTTGTGTGCATATTGGACAGGAAAAACAAATAGCTCTGGAATCGATCTATAGGGCTTGTAAAGGTCCAGTGGACCTGGTACAGTCCTGAGGACATGACATGGGAGCATGAAGATTTTATGCGGGCAGATTACCCGCATCTTTTTGAAAATTTTGAAAATCTTGCAGATGTAGTGTAAATTTGCACTGAGGACTGTGAAAAAATAAGGGGAGGGGATTGTAATGTCCCCAAGGATGAGCCCTGTTGTAAATCATGTCTATGAAGTATAAATCTTGCATTATGAATTGTAATTATATTTTATAGGATGGTGAGCCAAGTTTATATAAGCTGGTGGGCTTATGTGTTATTAGGTCGGAGAGCCTAAGTGTTAAGGTCGGGTGCCTGCTTTTGTATATGTAATCATGCAGAACATTAATAAAAATATAAACACCATTGTGTGCAGACCGACCATGATTAATGAGTGATGGTGGACTAAGCTTCCACATAGTGGGTAAGGGATTGGGGGGTTGGAAGGTTGGGAAGAGAGGCTAAGTGTTGAGCCTAGGGGCTTAAGTCCTTGGGAATAATATTTTAATATTATTCCAAAAGCCATGTAAATGTGATGTTTTATCCTAAGTTCTTTGGAAGGACGAGTGAATTCCAAATGGGAAGGAACAAGCTTTATGGGTTACAAGTGTCAACCCAAGCACATGAAGCTAAAACTATTGATTTCATCCATGATGTGGATTCCTCCTCCATTCTACTATGGACTGTCTGAACCGGAAATCCTGTATGACCTCTGCAAGAATACCCTCATGCAACTCGGGGAAAACTGAAAAAGGCTTGTGTTGATTTATGGAGGAGCCAATACACCCTCTGTCAAAACCCGTCTAGTCTATGTTTGACCTCCCATTCTCCATCCTCCGTTTGAGCTCACGGTTGTCCAGGACTGACCTATGTTTTAGTGTTTGTTATAGGGAATCCTTACTTGAACCATTAAGTCTCTGCATGGGATATGTGTACACCCTCATGCATCCCCGAAACCTGAGCCGTGATTTTTTCCTGTATTGTTGGTTGGGGAAAACTGAATGTCCCGTAATTGTTGAGCCTTGTTATGTTGTAGCATTTGTTTGTCACTAGTTTTGGGAAGCATTTGTCTGTGTTTCCAGTGGACTGTTGTGGTCACGCAGTGCTTGACTACGTGTGTCTTGCAGACCATTGTATGTTCGTGTGGAGCCTCGTGGTTGCCCGACTGTGTTGGAAATCATGTTGAAGGAAACAGGATGTATGGCCTATGTGTAACACTCTCTCCAAGTGAGAGAGGTGGTTGCAGTTGAAGAGGTAGTCTGTCAGGCCCGTGAGCAACTCCTTCCAGGTGAGAGAGTTTGTTGGGAAGTGGTTTTCTCCAAAAGAGAGTTCAACACGAGCTTCAGAGCTTTGAGAATTCCTTATCTGGCTTGTTGATGAGACCTAGATAGGGAGGTGAAGCACCGATGGACTGTTCTTGTGAAGGTGTATACTCCTGGGAGGAACAGGCATGTGGGGAATGAGAGTCTGTTAGTAGTGGTCGTAAGAAGGCATCCTGGGAAGAATCCTTCCGGTTATTTTGTGCAGTTTTCCCTATAACCTCAGCCTAGATTAGGATTCCTTTCCTTGGGGGAAGCTTAGTCCCAGCTCGGGGGTGACCCACTATTGAGAGTGATGAGTAGCGTGGTCTAAGGCTAAGAGGTTCGTGGAAGGTCTGCACATGGTTGGTGGAATTACCACAGTTTGAAAGATAAGTATCAACTTATGCTTAATATTATGTTTTTGCATGCCTATGATGCTTATATGTATCATATATTCTGTTGTGCATATGAATTATTGTTAATGCCAGGGATTATTTATGTTAGCAGTAAACCCTGTGCTTACTCCGAGTTAAATGTGTTTAATTCGATTTAAATGCATGTTATTAATTAAGTATGAGAATGGTGTTGTTCCACACAGTAGTGTTTGCTCGACCAAGGGTATGACGACCAAGGGAATTACAGGTATCCTCCAATGTCTTGGTATAATCATACTATATTTTGTCACTCATGAATGATGGAAATCCACTCAAATACTTTTGAATTTTAAATGTCTCATCCTTGATGAAAGAAACATACTTCAATAGTTCTAAAAACCTTCTTTAATATTCATCTATGGTCATACACCCAAGCTTTAGTTCAAAGAACTATTTCATTTTCTTGTCATATTATCTCTTAGTCAACTATTTCTTGTCAAAATACTTCTTGAATTCTCTCCAAGTAGCACTTTTCTCTTTAATGTGTTTCACATGCACAATTTGATCCCACCACATGGATGCCTTTCCCTTGAGTTGATAGATGCCTATTCTACCTTCTGCATGACAAGAATAATTATGCAACTAAAAATATTTTTTCATGCCCAACAACCATGTCTCTTCATGTTCATCCTTCTTTTGCTCACCATCAAATGTAGGAGGTTTGATTTTGTTCATTGATCCTCGTAGCTCATCCACCCCAGACCTCTTATGCTTCCTGACAAGGGATGGAATGGAGATATTGTGTGCCTTCTTATGGGAATTCCTCGGGGAGTGATGGTGATGTATACTAACACTTCTGGATCTTCTTTTCTCATCAGGAGATCCATGACTTCCTAATTTTCTTGAGCCACTCTCCTTATCCAATTTATTTTCTATTTTGTTCAAGCTCTACAATAAATTCATGTTGAACTCCTTTGGATGCTCTTTATCTCTCATAATCCTTTCATTATCATCTTTATGTCTTTGGAATTACTTCTGTAAATTTCTAATGGTCTCTACCATGTTCCAGTTTTCATCCCTACCTTCTCCATGTCCATTGGAGTTTATTCCTTCAATGCCCAAATGGACATCCATCCATCTGATCTCATCTTCCTGGTTGTAAGTCCCCTATGCCTTTTTCATTCCGATGGAATCTGTGTTGATTCTGATCTAATCTAGTTGTTGTTGACTTTGCAAAATGGGCAGCCAAAAAACTTTGTCAAACTAACTGTTTCAACGATTGCATGAAAATATGAACCATTATGGCTCAATAATATATCATAATTATTTATTCTGATTTCCTAGAAAATTGAATTCCTAGATAAATTTTATGGGTGGTTATTTATATTCCACTATCCAACACCTTTCCAAATCCTTCTCCCATGCTCAATTCCGAGTCTTGAGCAAAACGTTATGGTTATTTGAAAATTGTCCATTAATTTTTCTGTTCACACTTCAACTTGGCACAACTCTGTGCTGTATGCAATTTAGCACCTACTCCATTGGGGTTTTAGTAGGAGATCATATTTTTATTCATATACATATTATGGACATTCTGTCCAAGTTTCACGTTTTTCTGGGTTTCGGGCTACTAGTTACAGCCTACTGAAGTTCTAAGACAATTCATGTTTTTGGTCTGGAACGCTACATGTACCCTCTTTTCCATTTTAAAATTTTTTAACATGCCCATAAATTTAATTCAACTATAGGAATGTACTCTATGGTTCAATATATTTCCATCGAATACTCATGTGCCTCAATTTGATTACCGAGCAGAAAGTAATGGCTCTTTGAAGTTAGATGGGTCTTAAAATTTACCGTCCATTGTTTGTGTTGTAACTTTCTCATAAACGCTCTGTTTGATGAACGATTTACACCATTAGAAAGCTCTCTCTAGGCTATTTTATTTGAGTTGCTGAGACAGAGTGTGCCTTCGCACACTCTATTATCATGTTTTTTTAGTAGCTAAAAACGTTGTTAAGGCCCTAAAAAATGCACTGCAAAAAGATGACATTCAAACAGTATAAAATGTCGCATAAATTCGTTGGTTTTCCACTTTTGTTCACCATCCAAATGAGTTAGTGAGCACAAATTTCAACCTATATACCCATATTTCTCATGCACAACAACACCACAAGGAAAATCGTTCTCCACACACCTTTAACCATTATGCATCACTTCTCTATCGTGCCAATAATTGGCACACACTACTTTTGTGTCGCGCGTCAATATCCACCTCACACAGTTTTGGTTCTTGCAATATTACATGTTGCACGTAGTTTTTGTATCACGTGTTTATATTTTTTGTGCATTTCACTCTATGTGTTTCCCCATGTCAAAGTTTAGTACGCCCCCACTACGCACCAATACTCTGTGCGCACCATTAACAAAACTGTCGCACGACAACATATACCCACATTGCACGTGCACCAACCAAAATCCTTTGTGCTTTGCCAATACTATGCATACCATGCACACGATTATCATGTGTGTGCACATTGCGCACACCTTATTATGTGTATGCACACTGTGCAATTCTAAATTTAGCCTGTGCACTCGCACACCAACATTTTTCTGCACAACACCAAAATATAGCGTGTACACCCACACGCCAACAATTTTCCGCGTGACGCTAAATTTTAACATATCACCATCTTTTTACTATGCATCATACATTTCTAGTGCACCTAACTACGCACATTTATTTTTATGCACATCAATTCATCGTGAATTTTGCTGCAAAAATTGGGGCTTTTGCTTAATTTTTTCTCAAATTCTACCATAGACATTCTGCAGCTATGAAATTGTTTCAATTTCACCCTGATAACACCAATTCAACATATGAAACAACAAATTTTTATGGGTTGACATTTCTGGGACAAGTTTTTCCCAAACGCAAGTCACGAATTGAGAATTTAAATTACAAAACTCACTCCATCTGTCATGGCTTCACTGTAACTTCAAATTTGACCAATTCTAGGTCTGAATTTGTTAGAACAGATATTAAATCAATAACATCTCACCACTTGGCCAAATTTCTCAATTTTCTCAATGAATTTAACAATAGAAATTGGGCTTTTTCCCAATTTCGCCCAATTATTGTTACTTTTTACCATGGATGCTCTACAAACTGAAATTTGGCCACTTCGAAATCAATACTCTGGAAAAAAATTCTTCACTCATCTCGCTCAGCCCATCCAGGCTCAATGTTGAAAATTGAAGCTATGGTACCATATTGTAGCATCCCAGGCCACCCATGTCGGGGCATGGTACATGAGAGAACTCTTTTGTTCTCTCTGTGGAACATACTCGAATATACCCAACATCAAACTGAGCTATGCCACATAAATTTTTCAAACTGCCTACAATTAAAATATATACATATAGAGATCTTGTGGAACATAATATATAAAATGTAAACATACAAATAAATTTTGTAAATCCACAGATTCATACTGAAATAATAGTGAACATATACATGCAACGTATACAATAAATACCCATAAATATAAAGAAAGTGATAACCACACATAAGATAAACCCATAAAAATACACACATAAATAACAATGCAACATGTAATTTTATCATACAACTAACACTTATCTTGGAAAGAATATCACCAACTATGTGTAGAACTTCCACGAACCTCTCAGCCTTAGACCACACTGCTCATCACTCTCAACAATGGGTCACCTCGAACATGTTATTACTTTGGTAAAGGGATTCCTAAACCTGAACTCCACCCCGATAAAGGGATTCCTAACCATGCTAAAGGATCATAGACAACATAAAAGACTTCTTCAGAGATGTCAACTCAAACTAACAGCCTACAGTATCTCATTCCCCACATGCTTGTACCACCCCAGGAAGTGTACTCCTTCTCTTCTCAATAGTCCTTCAGCTTCCCCACTTCCTTTCTAGGCTTCAACAATAGGCTGGATAAGAAGTCTCAGAGCCCTGTAGCTATAGTTTAGCACCTTCAGGAAATCAATTCCCAAAAATTCTCTCACCCAGAGAGAAATTGCTCACAGGCCTGACAACCCGCCTCTTCAATATCCCATAGGCCCGACAACCTACTTCTTCAGTCCAGCTCCCAAGAAAACCAGCTACACAAACATATATGGTTATGGATACAGGTTCAGATATGGTGACAGGAAAGTATGGGGAGTAGCTCAATGAGTGTGTGAAAGCTCATGGAATGGCTGCCTAGACGATCCTATCATGGAAGGCATGTCAAAAACTGAACTAAGTCCTAACAATATGTATGCATGTCCCCAACTTGACCTTGTCATGTTGGGAGCTACTTTGGCCCACTTGTCCCCAACTTTAGAACTTAGGATAAAATAATTATCCATACTTTATGATTTAAGAAATATTAATATAATATTCCTTTTTGGCTTAAGCTCCCTAGCTTAGCCCTTTTCCTTAAATTTTAGCCCCCACCCTTTCCCTAACTAGTGGAGCTTACTCCCCCATACTCTTTTATCATGGTCAGTCTGCACACAATGATGAATTTTATATTAATGTTGAGACATGTACAAACATGGGCTCACTGGTATTTAACATCTAGATTCTTCCACCTAATCAAAACATAATCATCCTATCTTATAATAACTGGCTCACCACCCTATAAAACACAACATATACACAAAGGCTCCCTGGCCTCAATATCGCACACACTTAAAATGTTGCGTGCAATATCTTAGAATGTGTACACTTCATCATTTTACTTCACAGTACATGCGCACACTATGCCATGAAAGGTGCATACAAAATGATATCAAACAACTCACTAGCTTAAGTACATTTTCATTTAGATTTACAATTGGGTTCGGTCTAGGGATATTACACGACGTTTGGAAATGTTTGTCACATTGTGACACCCATATATGTTCGTCACATTGTGACATTATGATGTTTGGTACATTGGAAGTTTACTATTTTCGACACATTGCGATGTTTGGAAGTGTTTGTCACATTGTGGTGTCAGGATATGTGCATCACATTGCAACGTGAGGAAATGTTTGGCATATTACAACAATAGGTGATGTGGGACACATTATGACATGTATTTATGTTTCTCGCATTGGGACACTACTATCCACATTGCGACGACATGCCTATTTTCGTCAGATTGTGACGTTACTATGTTTCGTAGATTGCAATGTTACTATGTTCATAACATTGTGATGTTAATATGTTTTTCATATTGAAACGCTATATTTTCATCACATTACAATATTATGTGTTCGTCACAGTGCGACTTTACTATGTTTGGTAGATTTCAATAAGTGTGTCATAATGCAACATCAGGAAATGTTCATCACATTACAACGATAAGATGGTGTGGGACACAATGTGACATGGATGATTTTAGGGGCTAAATTTCGCTCATGGGCTAATTTTCCATGGTTTTTCCAAAAACGAGATTTGTGACTTTAAAAATGATTCGCCCAAATTCTATAGGATAAAATTATTTTACCTTAAAAATCGCCAAAATTTTATAAAAAATATATAAAATCCTTAGAAATTTGAATATTTTTACAAAAATATCGCCAAACATTTATAGTTGGCATATGAAGGATTAGTAAGATTCGCCAAGGTTTATACATTTTAAAATAAATTTCCATCCCTAAAATCATCCCTACAATGTGATGGTATGCCTATCCATATCCATATATGTTCCACACATTGCAACCTCTGTTTATGTTCGTTGCATTGTGACATTACTATGTTTGGTATATTATAAAGTGGTTGTTACTATCTTGTTTTATATCAAATTTTTAGCATAATTATAGTGTAATATAATGTAATGTTATTTTATATCAAAGTTATAGTGTAATGATAGTTATATTGTAATGTTATTTTGTTTTATATTTTATGTCATTTTGTAATCTCACATTGTGAATTGCAATCTCCATTCCCATATGGGAGTGGGGGGAGATAATATTTTTTGCATAATATCTCTCTCAACCATGAGAGTGGAGTGGGGTGAGATATTATGCAAACTCACCCTCATATGGAAGTGAAGGGAGATGTTATGAAAAACATAATATGTTATGAATAATATCTCTCCCAACCCCACCTTCATATGAGAGTGGGAGGAGATGATAAAAATAAAGATTATTCATTATGATTATTAAATTTAAGTGAACAATAATTTGTTAAAATCTTCATTTAGATTAATATAGAAAAATTGAGTTAAGAGTGTATCCCACAAAATAACAATTTCCATCCATATTAATATATAAGTTTTTAGGTTAAAATTATCTCATAAAATATAATATCTATCCATATTATCATACAAACCTTAAATCATAATTGTGTGTCCCACAAAGTTTGGATGTCAAGAAAAGAATAAAGTAACCCACACTCTCAAGTGTTAAATACATTTCTCATATATATACAATGTATTTTATATTATTTAAAAAAAAAATGTTTAAAATGATAATACCCATCCCAAGTACAGACAACCAAACTTAAAATCATCCTATTAAATTATAACTTTAAAATAATTTTAACGATATTAAATTATAGCTTTAAAATAATTTTAATGAGGAAAGTAATGGATCATGATTGTATCTTGAGAATAATTTCAATTCATCATTCCATCTACTCCAAAATTGATGTTTACAACTTTTTATTACTTCAAAATTGATGTTTTCTTGTATTTCATTTATATTTCATTTAATAACATCATAAATCACATTTAAATAAAATATAAATATGAATGGTTTCTATTAATCTTTTAATAGTGAATAAAATATAAAATAAACATGGATAAAATATATAATAAACATTGATAAATAAAATATAAATATGGATTGTCCCCGAGGTGTAGGACAGTCGGTGATGGAGTGTGTTGTTAAGCCACTCCGTGATGTTAAAGTCATCGGTTCGAAACCTGCGGGGACAAAAAATCCAACCATGTTAAGGGTTGGTGTGGCTCAGGCCGGGTGTGATCCCCGGGTGATTTTGACGGCTTAGATGCCCCTGAGTCGCGGTTTCTCAAGCCACAGGTTAATCGCAGGTCCTGCACAAATTAACAAACAAAAAAATATATATATAAATATGGATTGTAATTACTACTCTTTTATAAATATGGATTGTAACTATTGATTGCATGCCCTAACTTCTAATCCTCAGAGTTTAATTTTTCCTTTTAAATCAATGTACTTGTCCTTTTACACTTCTTAAGCCATTATTTATTAATATTTTGTTCAAACTATCATTTGTTTAAATTTATGTAAGTGAATCCCTACTAAAAGCTTTACACAATTAAATAATAACTAAACATGAAATATACTAACATTACCAACATGATTACATAACAAATATATATTTTCAATGAATCTTTAAATCTCTAAATTATTGAATGACTCTCTAAATTATTAAATGACTCCCTCTTAAAAGATAATGTAAAACCAAAACTTTAAATAATTAAACAATAACTAAAAGTGAAATATGCTAACTATTTGCTTAACCAATATATATATCCTCATTGAATATTTAAATCTCTAAATTATTGAATGACTCCTTGTTAAAAG
>ML778118.1:142809-165199 GCA_009831015.1 Picea engelmannii | reverse complement strand
ATATATATTCTTTACTTTGAAATATGTTATTTTTTTTTAAATCTTTTACTACATTATTAATATAATATATTGATTTAATAATTATATTTATGGCATAAATTTTTAACTATACACATATAGAGTTAAAAAGGATTATCTGAAAATTAAAAGTTGACCCAAAAAAAAGTTCTTTAAAACCAATTGTAGTGTAGTATGAATTCACTATAAGGAGAATTTAAGAACAATATTAAAAAAAATAAGATAACCATATATAATAATAAACTAATTTTTACATCCCTATAATTAGGGAAGTTAGGGTAATAGGTTAATTTCAATACTTAACTAAAGATTATTTTACAAAAATCATTTCACAATATAAATTATATCTTTAATTGTATCAAATGAATGAATAATTATATTTAAAATTGGTTAAAAAATCCAATAAAAATAAATTGGAATATACATTAAAATATTAGAAACCATACAATAGACTATAATGTGAAACTAAATGTTCATTCCAATGCTCATAAAATGAACACACATGCCATATATAATTGTAGCAACTAAATGAATAATTATGTTTGAAATTGGTTAAAAAACTCAACTAAAAATTGTCATGTACATCATAATATTAAAAACCATACAATGGACTATGTTTATAATGTGGCACTAAATGTTCCTTCTAATTCTTATAAAATGAGCATACCTACTATATATATATATATGTAACTTACTCATTAGTTTCACATGTTCATTCACTTTCCCCACAACAAGTAGGTGTTATCTTTAACATTCTCTAATAAAGAATACATTTGTTGAATCAATCATTGATGTAGTCAAGTCATGACCCTTTGTAAACATAGAGGAAATTATTCATAATTGGTGTAAACAAATTCAGTTTCAGGATTTAATAGACAACCACCATAAAGTGTAGTTCAATTCAAAACAAGAATAAATAAACCACAATAATAGAACAACCAAATAGTTTTGTAATTCAATTCAAAACTAGTAGAAGTACCACAACAACCAAAACTAGTAGAAGTATCCCATAATCTCTCATGTTGGAATACTGAGAATGGGAGGGGAAGAGGGGGCGAGCAGTATGAGCACTTTTTACCACTTTCAATCATAATACATAAACTTCAAATTTATCAGGAGTATATCATTTATATATACTTCTCATAAAGTTGAAGTTTATATATTGTATATATAAACTTATATTTATATATAAGTTTATATATATATATATTGCATTCAATATATCATGAGAATATAACCATAAGCAATATAATCACATCAATAAATACATGCACAGTACACCAGAATGGAAATCCAAATGAGACAAAACCACATAATGCTTTCTTATATATCAAACATTACATTCATAGAAAGAACCAACCTCCAAATTCTCCAGCATCAACTGGAAGGAGGATAAAACCCCTTATTTGCAGGCTTCAACCTGAAGGAAGCTACAATTCCTTGAATTCTCTAGCTACAACTAGAAGAAGGCTCCAACCCGTTGTCTGCAGTCTCTAACCTGAAGGAAGCTCCAACTCTCTATGTTCTCTGGATCCAACCAGAAGGAGGCTACGACCCCCTGATTTACAAGCTCCAACCTGAAAGAATGATTGAGATCTCAGGGGATGAGATCTGGATGGATTGAATGCATAGAGAGGAGTAGCTTAGATATTTCAATCTTGCATAAAAATAAGCATGGAAAATAAACAACATGTAAATGAAGTTCTTGGGAGGTGAGGCTCAAAGAAGAGCCTCACCTCTAAAACTAACTACTAGTAAATCACTCAGAGCTAATGAATCTCACAATGAACAATAACAAATATGAGAGAAGCCAAAATGAGTAACTTGATATAATGAAAAGGCTTTCTAGGCCTTTATATAGAATTACCAAATGGTACATTGGACAAAGTAAAAAAGAACTCATTAAATGAGTCTCTATTATTAGTATAATAGATCTAACTACCCAACTAACTAAGTAGTGGAAAATAAAATCCAATCCAATAATGGAAAGAGCTCATTAAATGCATCTCTATTATTATAATAATATATATAACTACCCAACTAACTAACTAAGTAGTGGAAAATAAATCCCAATACAATAATGGAGAGATGGGACTCTCTTTGACCCTTATGGGCAACATATTATCCCAAATAATTAATCAGGAGGCGAGCATCTCCTTGATCCACATTGATAATATATTATCTTTATAGCTTTATGAATTTTTTATATGAATTTAGACCATATACCCCCTTAAAATCGGGATCATTCCTCCCCCCTTAGAAAATAATGGTCCCCATCATTTCACCCATGCTAAAAAAGGAAACCCCATTATCACATCATTATGATTACAATGTGAAAATACCCAATGAAGACAAGGGTTTTTTGTGGTTGAACTATAATAGTGGGTTTGTGGTTGACCCATAACCTAGTTGACAATAGCATTGTACATGAGTAAAAACAAATCCCAACATTTAAAAAAAGAATATGGGAAAATTGTGACTTTGGGGGTTGTGAACATCCTTCTGCAAATCTATTCATAAATTCTCCTACAAGTGATGAAATTAAATTCTGTCAAAGACCCATTTGATCTACTGAATAGATATTTCCATCCATATGTGGAACTCCTTCTGTAGTTTGTTGAGAAGGGAGAAATATACATTTGAATATGGTGGTACGCGCGGCCTCCTTGAGTCAAATACATGATAAGATTAAATCAATGATATCTCTCAAACCAATAATCCAAATGTGATTCCGTGAAATACCCATTTGAGATATTAAAGAGATATTTCCAAAATTATGCAAAATGTCTTCTGTAGTTTCTTGAGTAGAGAGATAAATACCATTGAATATGGTGGTAAGAGTGGCCTCCTTGGGTCAAATACATACTGAAGTTAAATCAATGATATCTCTCAAACCAGAAAGCCAAATTAGATTCTGTGAAATACCCATTTGATATATTGAAGATATATTTCAAATGAGATACAAAATATCCTTTGAAATGTTGTCTATATGTTGCAACACCTCTTTGAATTTGGTTGAGTGTAGAGGGCCACAAAGTATGCCAAGGGTTTGTAGAGAAGCATGGGCTGTTGTAGAGGTTGTGGAACCTCCATGGGTAGCATGAACAACTAAAAATTTGTTGAAAATGTTGCATACCAATGGATGCAGTGGATCCATGCATAGATGTAGTGAATCCATGCATAGATGTAGTGAATCCATGTATAGTTCTCCTTGTAATGGTGAACAGAGATCCAAGGGTAAAAAAAATACCATGGAGTGCATGTGGACCAACTGTGATGCTTACACTATATGGCCCAAAAAATGGATTCTGATACTACCAAAAGGATGTTGGTGATTGTTGCAAATGTTTGAACCCACAACATGCTTCAAACTCGTGTCCAGATGGAGAGTGAACTTGATATGATACCATTGATCCATATCCGGGGGGGTGAGATCTAGATGGATTGAATGTCAAGAGAGGAGGAGCTTAGAAATTCTAATATTGCATAAAAAGAAGCATGGAAAAAACAACAACATGTAAATGAAGTACTTGGGAGGTGAAACTCAAAGAAGAGCCTCACCTCTAAAACTAACTACTAGTAAATCACCCAAAGCTAATGAATCTCACAATGAACAATAGAAAATATGCAAGAAGCCTAAATGATTAATTTGATATTATGAGAAGGATTGCTAGGCCTTTATATATCATTACAAAATGATCCATTGGACAAAGTAAAAAAGAGCTCATTAAATGTGTCTCTATTATTAGTATAATAGATCTAACTACCCAACTGACTAAGTAGTGGGAAATAAAATCCAATGTAATAATGGAAAGAGATCATTAAATGTGTCTATATTATTATATTAATAGATCTAACTACCCAACTAACTAAGTAGTGGAAAATAAATCCCAATACAATAATGGAGAGGCAAGACTCCCTTTGACCCTTATGGGCAACAAGTTAGCCCAATTAATTAATGAGGAGGTGGACATCCCCTTGATCCACATTGATAATCTATTATCTTTGTAGATTTATGACTTTTGTATATGAATTTAGACGATATACCCCCTTAAAATATAGATGAAGGAATGTACTAATCCATGTATTCTCCAAAACCAACCATAAGGAGACTACAACCCCCTTTCCTTTCCTTTTCCTTCCACCCTGAAATATAATGTAGACTCAAATTTTCACTACCACAGATCAACCTGTAACTGCCACTATCACTGATACAACAACCTGTAACTGTCACTGTCTCATCAACCTGTCATACAACCTAACATTGTCACTGTCATTGTCACTGATCAACTAACTATAATCATATCCACTTGCATGGATATCAAAACCTTTACCATACCATGTACATAAACCATGTATCAGAACTTATACCAGACCATGTACATCAATCATGTAACAAAATCTATACCATACTTTGCATCAACCATGTAACAAAACCTGTATCATAACAAGTTCCTCAACCATATACCATATCACTCAGGATATGTCTCAATCATGCCATACACTATGTACCATACCTGTACCACACCATACATCAATGATGTACCAAAACCTATACCATGAGATGTATCTCAACAATAAACCATATCACTCATGACATGTCTCATTCATGACATATACCATGTATCATAAGATATAATCAATGAAGTGCTTCAAGCATGTAATAACATCACCATCACATATACCAAATCAGATACCAATATAGCCAAGATATGCTTCTAATTAATGTACCATAACATCACCAAGGTGTACCTCAAAGCATATTCCAAGTATCCAAGATGTGCTAATGTCTCAACAATATGGCTCAAGCATGCACCATAACAACCAAGATCATATACCAAGTATATGCCTCACACATGTGCCAATCATTACAAAGATGTGCCTCTAATAATGAAACCTAAAAAACATACATAATGTACCAAGGATATATCACAACCATGTATGTACCTCAATCATATGCATCAATGTACCCAATAGGCCTCTAAGACATGCCTTGAGCAAGTGCCAAACTATCTATGCATCAAATACATAAAGACATACCTTTACTGAAGATGAAACTTGATGCATACCATCTTAGGCCCTATAACAACCTTGTTGAGTCATCATGCCTTGCTACAACCAAAACCAAACATCCTTATTCAAGTCTTTTTCTTAGTTTCACGACTTGCACACTACCAACTCACAGATATCTTCTCTTTGATCCAATGCAACCCATGGATGTCTGCACCTTTCTCCACTGCGACCCACAGATAACCTCAAAAATAATTTTTGCAGACCTTTCCTTCGCTTCTCTTTTCTACCTCATACTTCCTTGCCTTAGACATGCTACAAAAATATTTACCAAAAGATCACTTGAAAGATATATAAACATTGAACTTGTGTGTGTCCCTATGAGAGACTTCTTGTGGTGTATTTATACTTTTACAACACGAATTGTTTCCTTAATTATAATACCAACCTTTAATTTCTTCTTACAACCACTTTACCATTTAAGTAATGACTTGTAACTATCTAGGGGCTTCTTAACCATTCTTTGAGGCTTCCAACTTCATGAGGCCATATCTCCTTAACAGCGAGGAACCACGTGGTGTACCACCTCCCGTTGGAAACAACATGACAAGGAATATCCATATATGAGTCTATTACATGCACTTACATTGTCCTTCATGTCCTTATTCCTCAAAACACTTTTTACTTCATGACCACACCTCTTGGGCTTCTCATCCATTTAGCCATATTTCCAGGGTTTTTTCTATGGTTGACTAGGGATGACATCAATGCTTCTAGAGTTCATATAGATTTGACAACAACGAGAACTAGCTTTCCAACATCTGCAACTTTATTGAAGTAATTTTCAATGCCCTTGGGCCTTTTTACATTCATATATCCTATGCACGGGTCTTTCAAATACACATAAACCCAGACTACATAAACCAAATCAAACGAGAGCCAAAGGTCCTTTTATCATTCAAAAATTTCATAATTAAGCTTATGCTTGTTGGATTTTTCTCTTATAGTGACCCTCAATATTCAAATTCCAAATATAATGCTTCATATTCCAATCGATTTCAAAAATCCACAAAGAACAATAAATATTTCTCTACATTAATTATTTTTTATTTGATTTTTCGTTTTTAATCATAAAATAGAACCAATATGAAAATGTAAGAAAATGTGTAGGATAGCTATAATGGGAGGAATTCTCCTACATTATACTCTTGATGGAAAATGTAAGGATGTTACTCACAAATTTGTTGATAAAACAACCATTGAATATCTTTCTTTTCTTCTTCCTTCTTGACCACTCTTAGTACCATTGATCATTTCTTTTTCTCCACTTTGCATCATTATTTTTTCTCTTCGTAATCTACAATGATGCACTTTGAAATTGTAGGTAGTTCCTCACACTTCATCTTCTTTCCCTATATTATCTTCATCACCATCACAATTATCTCTTCCTCCTTTGGAAACTACAATGAATCTTTCCCAAAGGGGCTTACTTTGAAAAATATCTCTTATGAATAGTGCTCATTACCACTCCATCATATTTCTCTTATAACATTACCACTATATTAATGCATATCACAGATGATTTCTATTGAAATTTGGTAGCTTGGAGGTACTTCTGCATTGGCAACGCTCAACATGCGGAAGTGGCCAAGAAGACCTTCTCCTAGTAAATTTATAATATGTTTTTATAAAGTGCCTTTATAAAGTGATTTTATAAAGTTGGGTCTTTTAATTTTTTAATGTAAAAGTGAATTTATGATGTTATGGGTCACTTTAATGACTTAAGTCACCTCAATGAATGATTAAGTTATGACTGTTGATCTCATGAGGGAAAGATCTAATCTTGTTCGCTAATTTCATTGGAAGACCAAGGGTTAGGGAAGATACATTATGAAATTCATTAAAAGGAATCTCATTAGGAGAAGGAGGACGCACTTTTGAGGAGAGAAAGTGGGAAGGTGAAGGGGCGTGAATCCCAACGAGATTTTCTTTGTTAGGAGGGAAAGAGTTTCAATAGCCAGAAGTTGGCATGCATCCATAGGAGGATTGGCATGCACTTCTAGACAATTTCATCATTAAAGAGTAGGTCATACAACAAGAAGTCTATACAGTACGAATTGGAGGAGGCTATACAACATTTATTTGTTGGGTTTTGCAGCTACAACTAGCACATAAATCGAGGTTGAGTTTTGGCATGGATTTTGAGGTGTTTTACTACTGAAAATTAATCCGTACAACAAGGTATGGTTATGTACTTTTCTTGGGAACAAAAATCGAGACATATTTTTGTTGTTTATGATTGGATAGTCCATACCTTTTGTTCCATAAATCTGGTCCTGATTTCAAGACTGCGATGTACATAAATTATGTGAAATTTCTGCTCAGATAGGGTAAAAGTACAACTTGTTAAATGATGATTGTAGATTGCTAATGTACTCATAATTTTTCCTTAAAGATGAATAAGGAGAGATTATCCTCAAATCTATCCTATTTTTTGAATATTTCTCCAAGTGTTTATGCACGTATTTTTGTGCCAAATGTGGGTTACTGTGTGTTGTTCATAAATTTATTCTGCAACTATTTTATTTCAGAACTTGTATATGAGTGTTTCTATATAGAAAGAATAGTTGTATGGCTATTGTATCTTTATAGAAGGATGAAATATAATTTATTCTAAGTGGTATATTGAAATAAGATTTATTTTAAAATGGTATCAAAGAAGGTGCTCTAAAGTTCAGTAGGCAACATTTGGCACTTGGGATAACAAGTGATTTGTTGGTGTATTTGCTTGAAGAAAGGCAAAAAAGGTTCTTTGTCAGGAGGAAAAAGATGACTTCTAGCATCATATTTGAATATAGGTTGGAGGGGATCTCCAACTACCTGCAGTGGAAGGTTAGAATCAACATTGTTCTCAAGGAGAACAAAATATGGTTGTTTGCAAACACCATTGTTCCCGTACCTACTTCAGATCCTATAGATCTTGATGTTCATGAGGTGAAGGAAGTCAAGACTCAGAGAAACATCTTGGACGGGGTCAAATACCACCTTATTCCACACTTGGATGAGAAGAACAAAACCAAAGAAATATGGGATGCACTAAAAGTATTGCATGAGGATAAGAATGAGAATCAGAAAATGGATCTTCGGGACAAGATCCATGGAGATAGGATGGTCAAAGGAAAGAGTGTGGCCACCTACCTCACCCAGGTTGCACAGGTGACGAACGATTTCGAAGCTGTTGGAGAAGTCATTCCTGACTCAGAGTTGGTGTGGATATCCCTCAAAGGTTTCACCAAGGAGTGGGAGGTTTTTGTGAAATGTGAAGTGGGGAGAGAGAAGCTCCTTGACTGGAGCAGATTGTGGGATGATTTTACATAGGAGAAGATCCGAGAGCTATCTCAGGAAAAGGCATTGGATGGTGTAGACGACAACAACATTCCTCTTGTGGTAAAGGGAAATGATACGAAGAAGGACATGAGAAAAGTGAAATTATTTTCATGTCACAATACTAGCCACTATACTAGTCAATGTCCAAACAAGAAGAAGAAGAAACCAGAACCAAAGGTGTCAGCTTCAACAGAAGTTGTAGAGTTTGTTAAGAGATATGAGAAGGAGTTCTCTCTCATGACTGGTACCATGCGTAGTGGGTACCTAGCGTTCAAGGAAATTGAGTCTTGGTTTGTGGACAATGGAGCTTCTTGACATATGATTGGGCTGAAGTCAGTTTTCCTCGATCTTACAGAGATAGAATCAAATTGCAGAGTGAATTGTAGAGTCATCCCACAACTTGTACTAAAGGGGGTTGGAAGGGTGAGATTCCAAATAGATGTTGATACTGAGAGGGGGGTGAATCAGTATCAAGTACAATTTAAAAACCTTTTTCAAATTATACTTAAGCCATTCAATTACATCCAATGAGAAATGAACAATAGTATAAGAGTTACACCAATACCCCACAATACACCATGCACAATATATGAGAAATAATCAATAGTTTTTGTTCAAGGGAAGTAATGACTTCCAAAGGTAGCTACAACTTCCAAATGTAAAGGGAGGGATAAACCTCCAAGAGGAAGATACAATCCTCAAATATCAAGAGAGAGTAGAACTCTCCATCCTTGCCCCTTCCTTCCACCCAAGAATATATGAGAGATAATAAAACTTTACATTAAATCATCACCATCAACCAATCATCACATAGAACCTGATAATGCTTCCTGAGACATCTTCAATTTCTACAATTCTTCAATTCTTGGAGTACTCTAATCCTTTAGATAATATTACTCAATGTATTCTCTAAAACTCCTCCAATTTTCACTCCTTGAATCCTCCCCAAAAAGAGGTTATAGAAAGAATGGTAGACTTTATTCAATTTTGGTCTATTCAAGAGAGTGAAATTGCACAGGATGCCCCATGCTCAATAATTAACATCTAATTCTGAAACTCATACAAAAGAAACTACTATTCATAATATTTCCAATGCAATTTTTCCCACTTCATTTGGATTCTCTATGAAGAAGTTATGATTGTTTTACCTAGAACACCTGTTTATTGACTAGCTTCAGGACTGGTCACAAACCCTATCTTCCACAAAGTGTATCTCCATAATTATAGAGAATCAAGAGCTAAAATTTTCACCAAAGGTACCTTGATATGTATTCTCAATACCATAGCGATTTCACCATCTGAATCATTCTAGAAAAAAAGTTATAGAAAAAATGGTAATATGGCCTAAAAATAACATACCTTAGAACACATCACCAAAAGACTTCATCCTCCCTTGAAATCTGGCCTTATTTACTTCTTATTTCCTATGAAATTTGACTTATATCAAATGAATGTATAATGATGTTTATTAATACAATTTATGTCAATTCCTTTTAATGTTAGGGCCAACCTGACACTTTCTTATTTTGTAATTCTTTTCTTTAATTATCTTCAGGGCCTACATGTACTTCCTTCTTCAATTCACTTTGTCATCTTCAAAAATTCATTTCTCCTCAACCGTGACGATCCACGTGACATGCCACATACCATCGGAAACAACATGATGTATACTATCCATTCATGGGTGTTGTATATGCATGTGCATTGTTCTTCATGTCCAAATACCTTTATCAATCTTGCGGTCCAAAACCCATGACTAGGGTTGACATCAATGACAACAACCAATGTTCCAACAATATCCCCCTTTATCATTGATAGCAACACTCATGCTCCCCTTATTATCATGATCCCAATTTCTCTCCCCATTTGACATCAATGGCAAAGGTTAGGGCTGCTCCCTCTGAGTTTAATGGAATAATGTATCTCTCTTCTTTGGGGTTGCTCCCCCTAAACATGTGGCACTCAATAATACTTCATCCTTGTTTTTCATCTTTGGGACATTTTCTTCCTTAGAATCATTTTTTGTGGCTTTTGTCTTCTCTCTCTTCTTCATGTCTAGGATGTATATGTTTTTCGGTCTTCTTGTTGTAGTTGCAACCAATCTTCCTGAGTTATTTTCTCTAATTTTACATTTTCGAGAATCAAACGTAAGAGTGTATCCTTGATCACACATTTTACTAACACTGAGTAGATTATGATTCAAGTCTTCAACCAATAGAACATTCTTTGCTTTTACATTTTTTCTTCCAATCTCTACTACACCTTCTCCAAGTATTTTGGCAGATGAGTCATCTCCAAATGCAACATTGCCACCCTTTCTCTTAAAGCTGATGAATTTGTCTTGATCCCCGGTCATGTGTGAAGAACATCCACTGTCTATGTACCATTCATATTCTTCTTTACATTCTTCAACAGTCAATGCTATTCGACAATCTTCATTGTTTGGAATCTCTTTCCTTATCCATACTATGGTTGGCATAGGGACATATTCATTCATATATCTACAATCTTGTGCTTTGTGACCAAGATAATTGCATTTGTAGCATACAATATTTTTGTCCATAAACGGGTAAAATGAATTATAACTTTTGTTGACAAATCCACAATTATTTCCATATCTTCTGTTTACACCATTTATATTTCTTGCGTCTTTGTTCCTTTCATTGATTCTACAATTAATTGCCTTATGTCCAAAATGTTTGCAAGTATAACAATGACCAAGAAATAAATTTTGATACATGGGACTAAGTGACCTTCTTTGTGATGTAGTCCATCTGGGTTCATGATCTACTCTTTTGTAGTTTCCTTCATACTAATTGAATCTTCTTTGATTCCTGAAAGTAGGAGGTCTTCTTGGATATTCATCTTTTTTGTAATCATTCCTTCTTTCTGGTATCCTAGTCCACTTATCATCAACTGTCTGTGTAGCTCTTTATTAAACCTTCTTGTTGGTATTTGCATCTTCTTTGTATGAGGTTTCACCCATGCATCCAAGATGTCTTAATTCTTTTGGCACTTCAGAGTTTCTTAAGCTCTTCCTCAATGAGACAACTTCTTGTTCAAGTTTCTCACAATCTTCTTCTTTCTTTATCATTTGGACCTTCTTTACTTATGTTATTCTTCTTTCTTCTTCGAGTAGATTTTTCAAGGAAATGGTTTATTCTCTTAGTTTTTGAAAGTCTTCTAATTGTTTCTTTAATCTTACAACTGTCTTTTCATAACTACCCAATTCACTTCTTAGTTTTCTACGCATGTCTTTGAGCTTGCTATTTTCAATCTCAACATGCTTCAATTTTTTAAGATTCTCATCTTCTTGTTGAATCATTTCTACTTCATGATTTTCTTATTCTTCATTGTCATCTCTTTCAATCCTTGGATGAGGACATTCAAATTCAGCATGTCCTACTCCTTCACAATTAAAGAAAAAGAACTGACCTCTATTTTCTTCTTTGAAATCTGAGATGTTGTAATCTTATTCAACTTCTTCTTCTGTTGCTGCTTCTTCCCTTGCATAAATGTCTTGTAGCTTGTCCCAAAGATCTTGTGTTGATGCACATGATCCCACCTTGGATTTCACTAAATCTGTCAATCCATCTAGGATGGTATCTATTGCCAGTTTGTCGTTCCTTTTTGCTTCCTTCTGAGCTGTAGTCTTTGGTTTCTTCAAAGCATTGTATCCTGAAGAAACTAAGAACCAAACATCTGCCCCAAGATCTTTCAAGTAAGTTTCCATTCTATTTTTCTAGTATTCAAAATTCCTTCCATCAAATGGTGGAATCCCATTTGGAATTTTTTCTTCCATTTCTTCATAGGATCTTCCTTCCAGTGGTTAAACTATACTGAAGGTAACCCGCTCGGATACCAATTATTGATACTGAGAGGGAGTGAATCAGTATCAAGTACAATTTAAAAACATTTTTCAACTTATACTTAAACAATTCAATTATATCCAATGAGCAATGAACAATAGTATAAGAGTTACACCAATACACCACAATACACCATGCACAATATATGAGAAATAATCAATAGTTTTTGTTCAAGGGAAGCAATGACTTCCAAAGGTAGCTACAGCTTCCAAATGTAAAGGCAGGGATAAACCTCCAAGACGAAGATACAATCCTCAAATATCAAGAGATATTTGAACTCTCCATCCTTGCCCCTTCCTTCCACCCAATAATATATGAGAGATAATAAAACTTTACGTTAAATCATCACCATCAACCAATCATCACATAGAACCTGATAATGCTTCCTGAGACTTCTTAAATTTCTACAATTCTTCAATTATTGGAATACTTTGATCCTGTAGATAATATTGCTCAATGTATTCTCTGAAACTCCTCCAATTTTCACTCCTTGAATCCTCCCCAAAAAGAGGTTATAGAAACAATGGTAGACGTTATTCAATTCTGGTCTATTCAAAAGAGTGAAAGTGCACAGAATGCCCCATGCTCAATAATTAACATCCGATTCTGAAACTCACAAAAAAGAAACTATAGTCTGTAATATTTCCAATGAAATTTGTCCCACTTCATTTGGATTCTCGATGAATAAGTTATGACTGGTTTACCTAGAACACCTGTTTATTGACTAGCTT
Source organism: Picea engelmannii (assembly GCA_009831015.1). Classification (NCBI taxonomy): domain Eukaryota; kingdom Viridiplantae; phylum Streptophyta; class Pinopsida; order Pinales; family Pinaceae; genus Picea; species Picea engelmannii. The sequence goes on along the minus strand of ML778118.1, from coordinate 152,184 downwards.
CAGGACTGGTCACAAACCCTATCATCCACATAGTGTATCTCCATAATTATAAATAATCAAGAGATGCAATTTTTACCAGAGGTACCTTTATATGTCATCTCAATACCATAGCTATTTCACCATATGAATCGTTCTAGAAAAAATGTTATAGAAAGAATGGTAAGATGACTTAAAAATAACATACCTTAGAACACATCACCAAAAGACTTCATCCTCCCTTGAAATTCGGCCTTCCTTACTTCTTATTTCCCTTGAAATTCGACTTATATCAAATGAATATATAATGATGTTTATTTATACAATTTATGTCACTTCCTTTTAACATTAGAGCCGACCTGACACTTTCTTATTTTGTAATTATTTTCTTTAATTATCTTCAGGGCCTACATGTACTTCCTTCTTCAATTCACTTTGTCATGTTCAAAAATTCATTTCTCCTCAACCATGAGGATCCACGTGATGTGACACATACCACCAGAAACAACATTATGTATATTATCCATTCATGGGTGTTGTATATGCATGTGCATTGTCCTTCGTGTCCAAATACCTTTATCAATCTTGCGGTCCAAAACCCATGACTAGGGTTAACATCAATGACAACAACCAATATTCCAACAATAGAGTCAGGAGGTTTTCTAGAGGTTGCTGAGGTGTTATATATTTGAGAGTTGAAAATTAATTTTCTATCAGTTTCATCTTTGGATGAGAGTGGATTTGGAGTTGTCTTCTATGGTCAACATGTGTTTTTATATCCTGTGGGAGAAATTTTTGACACAAAAATGATGCTTGGTCCTAAGTATGATTTCCTATATAGGTTATTGGGTTGACCTGTGTTGGGGTCCAGTGGATTTCTGAACTCATATTCTGTGTGAGAGTTGGCAGGTAGCACGGGAGAGAGAGTTGATACCGGGGAATCAATCTTCTTCTGGGACTCTTAAAGGACTCAGGAAACATGAGTCAACATAGATGGATGCTCAGGAGAGTATGCAGTCTCATATAAGTATGTATTCAGTTCGTGGCACAACATAAGTAGTAGCAGAGGCTTCCAGTGCAGTGGGAGTAGCGGCTTCTCGTTCAGAGGGAGAAGAGACTTCTAGTACAGAGGGAGAAACTATGGGAGTTTATGAGATGGAGAGAGATTCTGGTGATGATACCAGAAGTACCTCTCTTGCTAAGAGGGTGTGTTTAAATTTGGTAGCTTGGAGGTACTTTTGCATTGGTAGTGCTCAGCATGCGGAAGTGAGAAAATAAACTTTATCCTAGTAACTTTATAATATGTTTTTATAAAGTGACTTTATAAATTGATTTTATAAAGTTGGGTCTTTTAATGTTTTGATGTAAAAGCGAATTTATGATGTTATGGGTCACTTTAATGACTTAAATCACCTCAACGAATGATTAAGTCGTGACCATTGATCTCATGAGAGAAATATCTAATCTTGATCATCAATCTCATTGGAAGACCAAGGGTTAGGGAAGTTACAATATGAAATTCATTAAAAGGCAGCTCATTAGGAGAAGGAGGGCGCACCTTTGAGGAGAGAAAGTAGGAAGGTGAAGGGCCATGAATCCCAAGGAGAGTTTCTTTGCTAGGAGGGAAAGACTTCAACAATCCAAAGTTGGCACATATCCCTAGGAGGATTGGCACACACTTCTAGACAGTTTCAAAATTCAACAGGAGGTCGTACAACAAAGAGGTCTTACAGTATGGACAAGAGGAGGTCATACATCATATATTTGTTGGGTTTTGCATCTACAGCTAGCACAAAAATCGAGGCTGTGTTTTGGCAAGGATTTCAAGGTGTTTTATTTCTGGAAATTAATCTGTACAACAAGGTACAATTCTGTACTTGTTTCTAGGTGCAAAAATCGAGACATATTTATGTTGTTTATGACTAGACAATACGTAATTTTTGTTTAGGAAATGTGGTTCTGATTTCAAGGTTGTGTTGTACATAAATTATGTTAAATTTATGTTCAGATAGGGTAAAAGTACAACTTATTAAATGTTGATTGTAGATTTTTGATGTACTCATAATTTGTTTTTAAACTTGAATAAAGACACATTCTCCTCAAATCTGTCCTATTTTCTGAATATTTCTCAAAGTGTTTATGCACATATTTTTGTGCCAAATGTGGGTTACTATTGTTCATAAATTTATTTTGCTACTATTTTATCTCAGAACTTCTCTATGCATGTTTCTATCCATAAAGAACAATTATATGGTTGTTGTATCTTTATAGAAGGATGAAATCCAATTTAGTCTAAGTGGTATACTGAAATAAGATGTATTTTAACAGTTTCTTCCCAAGCATCTCCTCATTTTGTTTTTCTTTTATTTTAACCGCTCCTTTACTATAATCGTCACTCTTGTTGTCTCTTTGCTACATATTCACTCTCTTACATTGGCTCTTGCTACTACAACTACTACATATTTTCTTTGATCAACTCCAGTGTTTGTTTCTTCACATTTGACTTCACCCACAATAAATCCACAACACAAAATAATTTGGAAATCAGACATTCCCATCTACATCTCTTCCACTATTACATCTATGGTAACATCACCTCCTTGAAGCTCCACAAGACCACTCTTTTTTGAAATATCACTTTATGTCGCAAAAACACTCACTATTTCAATATCTCTCCCTTGTAACAATACCACTCATTTTTAAAACACTTTTTCTTTTCACAATATCACTCACAACCGTAACAATATCTTTGATCTACACATGCACTCTCTCAAGCATAGTGTTGGGTGAGTACAAGCTAGTGAATCTAATGGTTTCTCACGACGCGTTAGTGATAATGAAAACATGGAAAACCAATAATCTATTAACCTCGAGGGATGACTAGAGTTACTTTCAAAATAAAGCAATTTAATTAAATGCTAATTTATAAAGTAATTCAAAATTAGAAGTACTTTGGTTTCCATAATAAAGTAATTTAAGTAAATTCTAATTCATAAATTGATAAATTGAAACGGTTGGAGTGTTACCATTGTGTTGATGGGTGAGCAACAAAATTATTGTTTTCAACTTTATTGTTGACCCCTCCAATCACCCAAATCCTTGCAATAATATTTCGATGAAACTTGTTAGATGAACTCTCTAAGAATAATTATCAATCAAACTTGTGAGATGAATCTTCGTTGTCTGTCTCGTGATCTTATCATTCTATGCTATTATTTTCCAATGGAAGATGTTTTAACAACTTCACTCTAGAGGTGAAATTTGTGGAGTAAAAACTTTGCATAGAATAAAATATAGTGTCTCATAGTTAAAGACATAAATGTGTGCAATCATAGTTATAATGTGAGGAAGATAGAATATATATATATATATATAAGTACCAAAAGAGTTGTATAAGGACATCTAATTATGTAACCCCACTTATCTTTTCTGTGTGTGATAGTTAATAGCTAAACATATATTTATATTTAAAAGGATGCTCTAAAATTCAAAAGTTGAGAAGAAAGTGCTTTAAAATCAATTGTAGTGTACCAAGGATAAGGAAAATTTAAGAACAATTAAATACCAAAATGGATGACCATATACAACACTTAACTAACACTTAGATCCCTATAACTATGGAGGTTAGGGTAGAATTCTAAATCATTTAAGTACATGAACTAAAAATTGTTCTACAAAATTCATTCCACGATATAAATTATACCTTTAATTGTAGAAAATGAATGATTACATTTAATTAAAAAATCCACTGCAAATTGTAATGTACATTAGAATATTATAAACCATACAATGGACTATGTTTATAATGTGGCATTGAATGTTCATTCCAATGCTCATAAAGTGAGCACAAGTGCCATAAAGTGACATGTTTTCCACTTATCCCAGAAGAAGTAGGTGTTATGTTTAACACTATTGTATGAAGAATGTTTTTGTTGTATCAATCATTGATGTATCCAAGTCATGACCCTTTGAAATATCACACAAACATAGTGCAATTTCTCCATAATTGGTGTAAATAAATTCAATTCTAGGATTTAATACACAAACACTATATTTTGTAGTGCAATTGAACACAAGCACATATAAACCACAATAATAAATCACTAAGTAAAATTAACCACATAGTTTTGCAATTCAATTCAAAACTAGTATAAATACCACAACAACCATAGTCTCTGCAGTGAATCAACTGAACTTAATGTTCCAAAAACACCCCATCAACACATGGTTTTGGAGATTCAGGCAGTGAAACCATGTCAGTAGGACATGCCCCATAATTGCAGCTTCCTCAAGCCCAAGCATTGTACAGATCTTGATAAACCCATCTTCATGCAATGGCTTAGTGAAGATATCAACTACTTAATCATTTGTTCTACAAAAGATAAGAGAGACAAAGTTCTCATGAACCAATTGTCTCAAATAGTGAGCATGGAGCTCAACATGCTTCATCTTACTATGGGAAAAATGATTGTCAACAACTTGAATGAAACTTTGATTGTTAGGGTAGATTATATTTTTGGTATAAATATGGAACCAAATTTAACCTAGAAGTTGGAAAATCCAGATGATATTTTTACCTACATGAATGGTGCCACGATATTTTTCTTCTATAGTCGACAAGAAGACTACCTTATATTTCTTACATGACCAAACCAATGGTCTAGTGCTAAAGTGAAACACATATCCATAAGTGGACTTATGATCATCATTGTAGTTGACCTAGTTGGAGTCGGTGAAGCTAACCAGTGAATATCAACTTCAAAAATACTTGATACCAAAAAATGTGGCACCTTTGAGATAACAGAAAATTTGCTTGAATTATTTCTAATAGATTTATTTGGAGTCCTCTATAAACCGGAAAACCACACTAACAACAAAGGAAATGTTAGGCCAATTATGAGTGAGATAAATAAGATTGTCGTCTAGTTTTCGATAGAGTGTAGCATTGACTATGTGATATTGACAAGTTTTATTCAACTTTACTCCAGAATGAAAGAGAGTAAGACAAGGATTACAATAATCCATATTAAAACATGTGAAAATATCCATGACATATTTAGATTGAAAAAATATAAAACCATGAGACAATGGTAAGACTTGAATACCCAAAAAATAATACAGAGTACCAAGATTTGTCATGTCAAATGAGTTAACAAGTTTCTTCTTCAATCTAAGAACAAGATCAATGTTATTGCCAGTTATGACAAGGTTATCAACATATAAAAAAACAATCAACGTGTTTTCATGAGTATGGAGTACATATAATTTGTGATCAGATTCAAAACGTTTGAAACCAAGTCGAAGAAAGTAACTTTTGATATTATCATACCAATCTCTAGGAGCTTGCTTCAAACCATAGAAAGACTTCTTGATTTGATAAACCATGTTATAATCTGTCACAAAACTCGGAGGTTGTTCCATGAAAATTTCTTCATATAGTTCACCATGAGGAAAATCACTCTTCACATCTATCTCATGTATTTTCCATCCAAATCTTGCAACAAGAGAAAGAATCAAGTGAACATAGTTCATATTTTCAATAGGGGAAAATGTCTTAGTGTATTCGATGCCTTTTTTTTAAGAAATCCATTCACAACAAGTTGATATATATGATGCTCAAAAACACTTTCAAAGGTAATTTTGGTCCTATAGACCCATTGACACTTCACGACATTCCTTTCTTTTGGTCAGAGAACTCAATCCTAAGTGTGATTCTTCAACAAAGAATCCATTTATATTTGCATGGCATGTTCCCATTCATGTTGACCTTGGCATCTAAGTAGGTAACATGATCAGAAGTTTCAAGTACATGAGTCACCAATGCAATGATGGCATGTTTCTTCTAACTTTGATTTTTTCTTCCTAAGGAAACATCACTCATATAAGCTCCAGCAACTTCAATTCTCTTGGAAACCCATCTCGGTAGACAAGAAAGGAGTGAACAATTGTGCACTTCTTGTAGTCTAGGAAATAACAGGTATGCATTCAAGGAGATACTACATCATGATTCACATCAAGAACACACATAACCCAACAAGAGAGATATAATTTAGGGAAGGATATCCATTTGAGTATTTATTCCATGTTCATGGGTATTTGTACAATAGAGAGACGATTGGAGTAGTTGTACCCACTCCAAATAATCCTTTTTTAGTATTTATTTGTACTTTATTTTACATATAATCATATATTCACTATACTAATGTCTAGTCTATAATGTATGATGTCTTATACAAGTTCATAAAAGGCCTCCCAACATATCCCCCACCCTCAAATCCTTGCTTGTCTTAAGAAAGTGTACAGATAACTAATGGTTTTTTACTCTTTATCCTTTGTCTTCAATATGTTGATTAAGGTTGGTTGTCATTGATGTCAACTCTTGAAGAAAGCCCCGTAGCATAGAGGTTTGGGTAATGAACCCAAGGTTTCTTCATGTAAATATGACTCATTATTTTCTTGTCATGGTTGATAATAAGTAAAGATGGATGAACTCCAAAGTGGTCCCCTTATGGTGAAATCCCTCACGGGAAGACGCTTTGTGGAGAGAGAGAAACCATGATTAATTGTGGAATACGGAGATGAAGGATAGTGAATTTGTCATTTAAACTATCCTATATGCATAGTGATTGTCACGCCATTTCCGTTGGTATGTAGAACGTCACATAACTCCTCACGGTTAGAGAGTTATGGCCATGTGAAGTTGGAGAACCTAGGTTTCGGTAATGGACCCAAGTTTGTTTGATGTATAAAGGTATGAATTTTGATATATTTGTAGGTAATACTATTATATATGTATATTACATGTCATTCCATTTCTTGTGGTATGTGGAATGTCACATAACTCCTCATGGTTTGAGAGTTATGGCCTTACGAAGTTGGAGGACCCTGATATGTTGGCCTAAAGCCCCAAAAGGTCAAAGTAGTCAAAGTGGTTTAAGAGATTTTAGAAGGTAAATAATAAAGTGAAGTGATTAGTGTACTGTAATTCAAAGTGAATACAAAATAAATTGTTTACATAATAAATTTAATGGACAAATTAGAAGTGGGTTAACCCTAAAATAAAGAAAGTGGGCAAAGTGACCTAGAAGATGTTTTTAAGGAAACTACTTGGAGAGTATAAATAAAAGGAAAGGCTCTCTCATTTGAATCACAATTGAAAATATTGAATACCTATAGGTTTCTGAGGTAACCAAAGAATTTCTAAGCCAAATTTATGAGGGAAGGTGAAGAAAAGAAGGCCAGAATTCAAGGAAGAATAAATTATTTTGATGATGCTTTCTAAGGTATGTTATTTACAGGCCATCTCACCATTTTCACAATAACTTTATTTCTAGAATAATTCAGACCATGAAATTATGATCCCATTGAGGAAACATATCCAAGTATATGTGATAAACAATTCATCTTGTGGTTCATTGTGTTTTTGGATTTACGCTCCGTGGAAAATAGGGTTTGTGGCTAGTCCTGAAACTAGTCAAAAACAGGTGTTTCAGGTAAAAACGTCATAACTTCTTCATAACAGATCCAAATTGATTAATACAAAATGTGTTGGTTATATTGTAGTCTTTAGTATTTTTTCTAACCGTTTCATATTGATTCAATAAATATTCCTTATGGGGCACTCTCTACAAGGTCACTCTCTAGAAAAAGCGAGAATTCAGCAAGGTATGCCATTTTTTCTATAACTTTTTTTTCTGAGAGGTTCCAAGTAGTCACACCTGGAGGAATTGCATAAAAAAAACTGAAGAAAATTGTGTATATATTTCATACCTTCTTTCATTACAGGTACAAAGTTTTGATTATTTCAAGTTAGGGTTGTTGACTAATCCAAAACTAGTCATGTGAGACTAAATAAACGTTTGATGAAAATGCTAGTATCTTGTTGTTAAAGTTAAGGAAGGTTTGAAGGAATGTGATCATATACACCAGTTCTATTAGAGTGTTACAAATCAGATTTGGATGATGAAATTGATGAGGTATTTTGGTTTAGGTACAAGTTGGGTACATGGTTGAGACAAGTAGTTGATGAGTTGGCAGATACATGAGGTGTATAGTTGATAATGTTGATACATATTGATGAGTCATAGTTTATGAGAAGTTGACACATACTTGGTACATGGTTGGTTTCACTTGTTTATGGTACAAGTTGATTATCGGTTGGTTGGTACATGTTGGTGCATGGTTGATGCACTTGTTTATGGTACACCTTGATTACAGGTTGAGGTACAGGTTGATGGATGGTTGATGCATGGTTTAGGTTATCGGTACAGGATGCTTGGTACAGGTTTATTGGTACAGGTTTACAGTGATATATCTGATATAGGTGGATATCGGTGGCCACCCACCTTTTCCAACTGGCTCAAAACAGTTTTCTGGCAATTTTGGCAATTTACTATTTTTAGCAGGTTTTAACTTTCGGGGCCATTTTGAGGGCCTAAATGAAGGTTTTTTGAGATAAAGGTTCTCAACAATATCCCAAGGCATGATTGAGCCCCCAAAATGAATCTCCTCGACGATACCTTTCCAACGAGCTATCACACACCTAAAATGGAGATTGTATGCAAAAGTTACGACCCTAGGAAGTTGATGTACTAACTTACCCAAACGAGGCCCACATGACTTTTGGCGCTTCATCTCCTAGAGTTAGGTTTTTGGATGTATATGAATTTTTGCATTCTCGTCTATTGTAAAAAGGCCTCTAGAGCCTCATTGTAATCATCTTCTCATGGATGCGAGTAGCAGCCACATCTCTTCTCAAAGATAAGCTACCAGCGCCCTAGCTAGTTTATTTCCATTTTGTCTGTAAGCATATTTCAGTCATTTGTTATTAATGAAATGAAGTCTCATTTCCATTGCATATCTGTGTTTATGTGTATTTATGTATTTGATTGTGTTCCTACATAAATCTGGATCAGTGGTATCAGAGAGGTTTGCTCATTCTCGATCCTTCTTTACATGTCCCCAACGAGATCAGGGTATAAGGAGTTGGGGCTCGATTTGGTTGAACCTTTGCAAGATCAGCCTCACAAACCCCGACGACCGCCCATGGGGGAAGAAATGAAATATGAGGGAGCAGGAAATCCTATCAAAATGTTGCTCGAGGAGACCCTTGAGAAACAAAGGAACGCAATGATGGACAACTTTGCCCAGATTCTTCAACGGATTCCGATTGGCGGTGTATCGACATCCAGAAGCCACTCTGGAGGTGCCACTCCTTTTAAGGTACAAGTAAACTTTGAGATTCCCATATTTGATGGCCAAATAGATGCAGATGCCATAGATAGATGGTTGAATCTGTTAGAAGGATATTTCTTGGTTCATGACTTTTCCGATCAAGAAAAGATTATTTTCTCACTCCTCAAAGCCACCCCCCATGTCAAGGACTGGTGGGAAACCTAC
>ML778118.1:93093-138174 GCA_009831015.1 Picea engelmannii | reverse complement strand
GATCAAGCACACCCGAAAACAAAGGATACCACTATATCGAGTTGTCAAAGCAGGCCAACTCCTTCACCAAGGCAAATGGTTCACCAGGGACCAAGTTCAGCAGAAGTTTCCTCATCTCATGGAGGAAATCAACACAATGGGGACCATTTCTTCCTAAGGAGGGAGGACTGATCTAGGTGGATATCGGTGACCACCCACCTTTTCCGACTGGTTCAAAATAGTTTTCTAGCAATTTTGGCAATTTACTATTTTTAGCATGTTTTAACTTCTGAGGCCATTTTAAGGGCCTAAATGAATTTTTTTTGAAATCGAGGTTCTCAATGATATCCAAAGGCATGATTGATTCCCCAAAATGAATCTCCTCAATGATACCTTTCCAACGAGCTATCACACACCTAAAATGGAGATCATATGCAAAAGTTATGACCTCGGGAAGTTGATGTACTAACTTACCCAAACGGGGCCCACATGACTTTTGGTGCTTCATCTCCTAGAGTTAGGTTTTTGGATGTCTATGAACTTTGGCATTCTCGTCTATTGTAAAAAGGCCTCTAGAGCCTCATTGTAATCATCTTCTTACGGATGCGAGTAGCAGCCACATCTCTTCTCAAAGATAAGCTACCAGCACCCTAGCTAGTTTATTTCCATTATGTCTGTAAGCATATTTCAGTCATTTGTTATTAATGAAATGAAGTCTCATTTCCGTTGCATCTCTGCGTTTATGTGTATTTTTGTATTTCATTGTGTTCCTACATAAATACGGATCAATATCTCACAGTGATAGTGTGACAGTGGTTCCATCATTCTACTTCTACTTCAAGGCGGTTGGACGGGGAAAGGACAGGTGTTTGTAGCCACCTTCCAGTTGTAGCCGGAGAACATAGGGGGTTGTAGCCTCCTTCTGGTTATAGCCAAAGAATTTGGGATTTGGAGCTTCACTCAGGTCGTAGCCTGAGAAAATAGGGGGTTGGAGCCTCCTTCCAGTTGCAGCTGGAAAACAAAGGAAGTTGGTGCTTCCGATGAATGTAATTCTTCAAGACATATAAGAAAATTTTCTCTGTGGTTTTCTCCCACTTCGGGTTTCCACGCAAAACACTGGTCTACTATGTATGTGAAACCTACCTCAAGAAATGTGACACCTACCTCAAGAAACATGTCATGTATTTAGGTGGTTTTTCGGCACATGGTTTTTGCCGATGGTTTTCTATTTCCGTTTAAGGAATTAGGGTTTTGGACTAATCCAGGTCATTGGGTTAGGGTTTTGGATGTCATTGGCCCCTATATGTATATTGTATTGTAAGAAATGTAACACTATGAATGAATATAGAATATGTTGGTTTTCCCGGTTTGGGTTTCCAGGGGAAAAATCTCTGTGTAATGTTTGTATTTGCGATTGTATCTTTTATGTTCTTTTTATGAATATCTTTTTGCAGTAGATATTGTACAAGGTTAGGATTTACATATGGTATCAGATCTTTATTGGCTTTAGGGGGATGCCTTTGTGGTCAAGGTTTTGGCTCGGGACTGTGATAAGCCTTGTTATAGTGGGAGATCTGCGGTATTGTTTTTCAGGCGAAAAGAAATGGCAAGCAATTCGAAGATGGAGATCAAGAAGTTTAATGGGAAAAGATTTGAGCCATGGAAGCTCAAGATGGAAGATATTTTGGTGGAAAGAGATCAATGGATCACGGTAGATCCAGGTACTACACCTATAGGAGCTTCTGCAAATGACTGGAAAATGATGGATCAGAAGGCAAAGAGCACAATCTGATTGTGTCTCTCCGATTCAATATTACTGAATGTGTCAGAGAAAGCTACAACCAAGGATTTATGGGAAAAGTTGGGGAATTTGTATCAGTTTAAGTCCCTGGTAAATAAAATATTCCTAAGAAATAAGCTGTATAAGTTGAGGATGAGAGATGGAGACTCGGTGGCAGAGCATTTGAATGCCTTCAATACTATGGTAAGTCAGTTAGTATCTGTTGAGATTAAAATTTCAGATGAAGATAAATGTATCATTTTGTTGTGTTCTTTACTAGACTCATGGAATAGTTTGGTTGTGGCCATAGGTATTAATACAACTTACTTGAAGTTTGAAGAAGTGCTCTCATCCTTGTTGTCAGAGGAGATAAGACGGAAGAATATGGAAGGACATAACACAAACGCATTATTTGCAAGAGGATGTTCCTAGGAAAGAAATAGATCTAATTTGTCAAATGGGATATCTAAGTCTAAGGGTAGATCTAAATCTCTCAGAAATTTTGTAAGGGTATGTTGGAGGTGTGGAAAAGAAGGGCACTATAAGAAGCAGTGTAGATCCAAAGTTGAGAAAAAGAAGGGATCTGAAGAATATTCTTCTATAGAAGAAAAGACCTCCAAGGAAGAAGGAGGGGATGTGTACTTGGCCTCTTCAAGAACACATGCAGATCATGAGGCATGGTTGATTGACTCTAGTGCATCCTTTCATATGACTTCCTACAGGGAGTGGTTCTACGGATATGAAAAGTATGATGGAGGTAATGTTTTCTTAGGTAATGATTTGACAACCAAAATCATAGGAAGAGAAAGTGTCAAGTTGAGGCTCATATATGGAAGGATTAGAACACTGCCTCGTGTTCTTCACATCCTAGGTATGGCCAAAATTTTTATTTTGTAAGCAAAATGGAAGATGCAGGGGTAAAAATAATTTTTGAAAAGGGAACTTGTAGGATGGTCCGAGGAGCAATGGTTTTGATGAAGGGAGTTCAGTTTGGAACTCTATATAAGCTGCTAGGAAGCACTATTAGTGATGGGTGTAATAGATCCATTCTTCTTGATATTGGAGTTGAAAAAGAAAGAACTCCTACAGTCTCTGGAGAAAAGGTTATGTTGTGGAATCAAAGACTGGGGCATATCAGAGAGAAGGGTCTTCGACTACTACACGTTTAAAGTATGGTTGAAGGTATGTCTAACTGCTCTCTGGATTATGATTTCTATGAACATTGTCTATATGGGAAGCAGAATTGGGTAAGATTCCCCTCTAGTGCAACGAGGGAAGAAGGAATTTTACAACTAATTCACAGTGATGTTTTTGGACCTGTCTGGGTCCCATCGTTGGGAAAATATGTGTACTATGTCTCATTTATAGATCACTTCTCGAGGAAAACTTGAATATATTTCCTTAGGAAGAAATATGAAGTCTTTGACAGGTTTAAAGAGTTTAAGGCTCTTGTTGAGAATCAAACAGAGAAAAGAATTAAGGTGTTGAGGACAGATAATGGCGGAGAGTTCTACAGGAATGAATTTGAAGAGTTTTGTAAGAAGTGTGGTATTACAAGGCAGAAGACTAATCCATATACACCTCAGCAGAATGGAGTTTCAGAAAGGATGAATAGGATGTTGATGGAAAAAGAAAGGTGGATGCTCAATGGTGTCGGGTTAGGGAAATAATTCTGGTTAGAGGCAGTGGGTACTGCATGTTATCTGGTCAACAGATCACCCTCATCAGCGTTGGGTGATAAGACTCCACAAGAGGTATGGACTGTTAAGGAGCCTTCTCTCACACATCTTAAGGTATTTGGTTGTGATGCATATGTTCATGTTCCAAAGGAAAATAATATTAATCTGGATAAGAAGGATGAAAAATGTATCTTTATTGGATATAAATATGGTCTCAAATGTTATAATCTTTGGAACCTAGAAAATAAGAAGGTAGTGTATAGCCGAGATGTGGTATTTAGAGAAATGAAGGATGTTGTTAAACAAGAAGTCCTACCAAGTAAGAAAGAACTAAAGAATATAGAGTTTGATTTAAAGGATGATGAATCAAACTCTACAGAAGAACATGAATCAATAGAAGAAGATCCTCATACTCCAGTATTGAGGAGATCCGATCGAGAAAGAAGGCTACTGGAAAGGTATAGTCATCTGATTTTCTTTCAAATTTTTCTTTGTCTATTACTGATGATGATCCTAGAACTGTCAGGGAGGCAGTGGATTCATAGGATGGAAATATTTGGAAAAGGGCCATAGAAGAAGAAATGGAATCTTTTTTTAAGAATGAGGCTTGGGATCTAGTGGATTTTCCAACTGGAAGAAATCCCATTGGCAGCAAATGTGTATTTAAAAAGAAGCTGAATGCAGAAGGAAAAGTGGAGAGATACAAAGATCGATTAGTAGCAAAGGGTTATTCCCAAGTTCAGGGAATTGATTTTGGTGAGAATTTTTCTCCTGTTGCCAAGTTAACCTCTATAAGATTTTTGTTATCTATTGCTTCTGCATTTGATTTTGAAGTAGAATAGATGGATGTGAAGACAAAATTCCTGCATGGGGATCTGGAAGAAGAAATATTTATGAAGAAACCAGAAGGTTATGTTGTGAAAGGAAAGAAGGAACTAGAATGCAAGCTGAAAAAGTCCTTGTATGGTTTAAAACAATCACTAAGGATGTGGTATCAAAAAATTGATACTTATATGCTGGGACTTGGCTTCACAAGAAGAAAATAGTATCACTATGTGTATTCTAAATTAATTGGTGATCATTTGATTTATTTGGTCTTGTATGTGGATGACATATTGTTGATAGGAAACAACAAGGAGATTATATAGGATGTGAAAACTCAGTTGTCCTCTAAATTAGACATGAAATATCTTGGTGCTTCAAATTTCATTTTGGGCATGGAAATTAAAAGAGATCGAAAAAAAGGAAACTCTGGTTAAATCAGAGAAAACATGTCGAGACAATATTGCAGAGGTTTAATATGCAGGTATGTAAACCTGTAAAGGTTCCTATTCCTGTTGGTGTAAAGTTATCTGCGGATCAGTGTTCCAAGACACATGAAGAAGAGGAGGACATGTCTCATGTTCCATATGCAAGCGCAGTTGGCAGTGTGATGTATGCAATGGTTTGTACTAGATTAGACATTGCACATGCAGTGGAGTTTTGAACAGGTATATGTCAAAACTAGGGAAGGAGCATTGGAAAACAGTAAAAAGGGTTTTCAGGTATTTGCGTGGCACTGCTAGCTATGGATTGTGCTACGAATGAAGACCGAGATTGGACAGAGTGGTTGATATACATGGCTTTGTGGATGCATACTAGGCTCGAGATTTGGATCATAGCAGATCTACAAGCGGGTATGTGTTTAACCTGTTAGGAGGAGAAATAAGTTGGATGAGAAAAAGACAGGCTATATTGGAACTTTCAACTACAGAATCTGAATGCATGGTAACAATTCATGCAAGTAAGGAACCAGTATGGTTACAAAGATTGTGTTCAGGTATTGGGTTGGTAAAACAGGTTGTAAGGATAGAGTGTGACAGTCAGAGTGCAATTTTTCTGGCGAAGAACCATGCTTATCATTCAAAGAAAAAGCACATTGATGTTCAATATCACTTTGTGAGAGACATGATTGAAGAAAACAAAGTATCACTGATGAATGTGGACACTTTGAAGAATGTTACAGACTCATTAACAAAATCTGTGAGAACTGATAATTTCTCTTGGTGTAGAGGATCCATGGGCATTGTTGCCCTGAATTTTTGACTATGTAACCCTGTAACCCCTTATATGCAAAGAAAACAACAAGTGGGAGAATGTTGGGTATGTGTTATATTCTTTGCACGAGTAGTAGTGTCATGTATTTAGGTGGTTTTTCGGCACATGGTTTTTGCCGATGGTTTTCTATTTCTGGTTAATGAATTAAGGTTTTGGACTAGTCTAGGTCATTGGGTTAGGGTTTTGGATGCCATTGGCTCCTATATGTATATGGTATTGTAAACAATGTAACACTATGAATGAATATAAGATATGCTAGTTTTCCCTATTTGGTTTTCCAGGGGAAAAATCTTTGTGTAATGTTTGTATTTTCCATTGTATCTTTTATGTTCTTTTTCTAAATATCTGTTTCCAGTAGATATTGTACAAGGTTAGGATTTAAAAACATAATAACAATAGTCACAGACAGGAACCTCAAAAAATGACATGGATAAGAAAGCAAGATCAATATAGCAATGAAGAATGCATAGTCACTCTACAAGCTAAGTAGAAGAAACACAGTTGGTATGTTGACAGTGGGTGCTCAAAACACATGACAAGTGATAGAGACAAATTTATTACATTACAAAAGGAAATAAATGGACCCGTCTCCTTCAAAAATGATAATTCAGCCAAAATCATTGGAGAAGGTGCAGTCTGAATTGGGAACAAGAATGAAAAGGAACAAAATGTTCTACTGCTAGAAGATATGAAACATAATCTTATAAGTGTGAGTCAAATGTGTGACCAAGGTCATAAAGTTACTTTCGATTCACAAAAGTGTTAGATAAGAAGAGAAGGTTCAGAGAAATTGGTCAGTACAACTGCAAGAACTTCAAACAACATACATGTGTTAAGTGAAATTGGAAATGAAAAGTGTTGTCTAGGAAAGGAAGATGAAAGTTGTCTATGGCACAGAAGAATTGGTCACATGCATTTTGATAACATTGTCAAAGTCAGCAAAAGAGAACCAGTCAGATAAATTCCCCAGATCACGAAACCAACCAACACTTTATGCAAGCATCATCAACAAGGAAATCAAAGACCAGGTTCATATCAAAGGAATATTCAACAACAAGACCACTGGAAATTGTGCATACTGATCTAGTTGGACCAACTACAACAAAGGGCTTAAAAGGTGAGAGATACTTTATGTTATTAGTAGTTTATTATACAAGAATGGTTGCAGTTTGTTTTCTCAAGAACAAGTCATAAGCTTTTGAAAACTTCAAGATCTACAAGGAAATGGTTGAAAATGAGATGGATTCAAGAATCAAATGCTTGAGATACGATACTGGAGGAGATTTCACTTTAAATGAATTTATGGACTACTGCAACAGTCATGGAATAAAAAGGAAATTCTTTGTTTCTAGGACACCTCAACAGAATGGAGTTGTTGAAAGAAAGAACATGATAGTACATGAAATGGCTCTAACAATGTTAATGGATTCCAAATTGACATATATATTTTGGAAACAGGAAGTGAATACAACCATTCACATTTAAAACAGAGTAATTCTCAGAAACAACACTCATAAAACTCCCTACGAGCTATGGGAAAGAAGACCAACAAATGTGAAGCACTTCATAGTTTTTGGAAGCAAATGCTACATCAAAAGAGAAGATGCAAGAATAGGAAATTTTGACTCTCGTGTGGGCAAAGGAGTACTTGTTGGTTACTCAAGTACAAGCAAATCATACAAGTGTTACAATCTAAGATTGAACAAAGTTGTGGAAAGCATCAACGTAACAATTGATGAAACATCCAGACCAGAATAAAAGGAAGAAGAAAATATATCAATGGAACAACTTTTTGAAGAAGAAGCAGAAGATGAAGTAGAAGAGGAAGATGAAGAGAATCTAACATAAACAAAAGAGCAAGTTGAGAAAGTATCTCCAAAAACACCTAGAATATGAGTACAGAAGAATCATCCTTCAGATCAGATTATTGGAAACAAAGATGCAGGAGTTGAGACTAGAAGAAAAATCTGTTCACCAGAACAAACACACCTAGCACTCTTATCTACAATTGAACCAAACTGTTTAGAAGAAGAGAACAAGGATGAATTTTGGAATAAGGCCATGAATGAAGAATTGAATCAAAATAGATAAAAATGACACTTGGGAACTGCTTCCAAGACCAAGAATACGAATGTGATGAGCACAAAGTGTGTCTTCAGGAATAAATTGAATGAATATGGACAGGTTACAAGGAACACAGCTAGATCGATATGTAAAGGATATGCAGATATTGAAGGAATCGACTTTTAAGAGACATTTTCCCTAGTTTCTAGAATGGAAGCAATCTGTTTTCTTTTAGCTTATGCATGCTCCAAAAATATTAAAGTGTATCAGATGGACATAAAATGATCTTTTCTTAATGAGGAGCTTGAAGAAGAATTCTACATTGAACAACCAGAAGGATTTCAACTGTCAGAGAATGCAGATTATGTGTGTAAATTAAAGAAGGTCTTGTATGGTCTAAAACAGGCTCCTAGAGCATGGTACTCTACATTGGATAAGTATCTATAGCAGGTAGGGTTCAGAAAATGAAGTGCAGACAACAACCTCTACATCAAGGTAAGTCAAGGTAATATTTAATTAGTTGAAGTTTATGTTGATGATATTATTTCTGGTAGTGATGATGACAGGTTAAACCATACATTTTCGAAGGATATGCATAATGAATTTGAAATGTCGTTACTTGGAGAATTATATTTCTTTCTGGGACTTCAGATATGTCAAAGAAACCAAGGAATTTTTATTTCTCAAACCAAGTATATCGAAGAAATTCTAAAGAGGTTCGGAATGGAAGATTGCAAACCAATTATCACTCCCATGAAAACCAGTTACAAGTTGAGAAAAGATGATGATTGACACAGACCCCCAACCCTCAGGCCGAGATCTGCACAGGATCATTCTAATCTCCTTAAGCCAAAGTAGCTCCTTTGGTTCCTTTCTGAAACCTTCAATGGATCTGATCCACAGGTCCTTCAGAAATCCCACATGTGCGAACAAGCACTAGGCGCAAGCTTCAACCTCACACAACCACAACTGGGCCTTGGCGCAAGCACCTTTCACAACTCGCAACTCAAGAATTCATGGGTCGAAGACCCTTGAATCCTCTTTTCCAAACTCCTGATACCCAAGATGATGATACAGGTATACCTCTCTTCTCTTTAGCGCTTCTTCAAGCGACCACTGGCGAGAGCCTAACTCTAGCGCCTCTCGCAACTCGTACCTTCGTGAGTTGAAGTGTTTATTCCTTCTACTCCTCCCTTCTGAATATGCAACTCGCGATAAGTCAATGATGGTTTGACCCTTTTAAAATGACATGTGTCCACCACCTTTCATCACTTCTACCTCTCTCCGGGCATTTTATTGTCACGCCACCTATCAACCACGTGGTTCCCACCAAGCGGACATGCCACGTGTTTCACGAGCCCTCGCAACTCGCAAGCTCGTGACTTCTGCAGTCAAAAAGAGTTTCTTTCAAACCCTGAACACCTGAGATGCGATACCTGTTGGAAGTTTTGATCCGAAGGTTCTCCCGTAGCTCAGATCCAACGGTTTGAATTTCCATCCCTGTTCCTCGCAACTCGAAACTTCACGTAAACCAAGAAATTTGGTCTGGCCTCCAAATTCCTGAACCCCAAGTTCACGATATGATCCAATGACATGGGTTGAGACAAGATCAATGGCTCACGTTGATTCTTGATGCTAGGGTGGTGAGTTCTTCCAACTCCTAACCACCTTGCAACTTCACTGTATCCTATGGTCCTTGCAAATTCGTGAGTTCTCCACAGATAATTCTGGTTTCTCGATTCATGCTTCAATGACTTCTTCCCAAACAACTAAATGTTCGCCTCCTGAACTTAAATTTTATATGACGGCTTCAATCCTCATCTCCCTTTGAACTTTTCAAAGGTACTAACCCTCCATATCTTTCACTTCCAATCTCAAGGCTTCCAAAAGGTTTATGCTCGCACTCCTTGCGACAAAATTTCAAATAACTCCTGGTTATTTGAGTTTTCGACCCTGTGCACTCTTTGCAATAATGGTCCTTCAACTTTTCCCTTAGTTTATAAATTCTAAGGTTTCAACCAACCTGCGCACACCTTGCACAGCTCTGTGCTTCACCTGCACTTATGCTGGTATGAGAACAATGGTATCTCTCCTGAGCTTTCTGAGATAAAACTTAGACTCTTATCAATGCACACCTTGCAAACTTTTCACTGCATTCCTTACAGGATCTCTCAGGAAGAGAAACTTATTCTCCTTCTCTCTCATACTTCATATACTTAACATGAAATCACACATTCAACACATCATTGAAACAAATGCATAAATAGATAGAGTAAAACAATTATAAACAAACCATCCAACAAAGGTAAACAATAAGCATCATAACACCATGAAAGTTGAGTCAAAGCTTCATATATTAACTCAACTGCTTATGTACATGGGTTCTTCTCTACAACTCTCTACTACAGCTCTCCATGTTGATAATGTTACAAAGATCTAATAATACAAGAGTGAGGGTGTCTATATCCATTTTCCTTCCTACACTTATAAATTGTCTAATCTCTTAATTCCAATCTACCTACTTTACATAAAACAGACTTAAATGTCTATTACATCTGATAGACTATTGTAATCTCTCCAAATCTATTCCTATCTTCAAAACATAAATGCAAGTATGCTCTTCCTAACTATTACATTAATTCTTTTGGTTTCAAAATTCAAAACGGTCTTCATAAAAACATGCCCCTTTTCTTCATCCACGCGTCCAACTATTTCTTTGGCTAAGAACATGCCTTGGCTTTGTTCGATGCTCCTGCATCATACTTCCTCGCTTGAAAATTTTCATGAACTCCTGTTCATGAGCTCTTGCACGGTCTGTCCATGCTTTTGAATTGTTGCTTCATCCTCCCAACTGGCATCTTCAATTGAATGTCCCTTCCATTTGAGCAAGTATTCAAAATACTCTTTTCTCCTGGTCTTTTTGCTAACCCTCTTGTCAATTATACTTTCCATCTACGTCTTTTCAACTACAAGCATTTGTTTGGTCCATCGAATTTCTTCCTGCTCATCTTCTACTCCTGCTTCTTCAGCTCTGTAAGGGTACAAATCTGCAACATTGAATATCGGTGAGATTCTGACCCCATCGGCTAATTCAATCTCATATGTGTTTTCCCCAAATTTCTTTATGACCTTGCACGGTCCTATCTTTTTCATCTTCAGTTTATTATATGTTCCCCTTGGGAACCTTTCCTTCCTCAGATGTGCAAGAATCAGATCACCAACTTCAAATTGAAGTTCTCACCTGTGTTGATCTGCTCTCTGCTTGTATTCTTGACTTGAACTCTACAATCTCTCCTTAATTCATCTGTGAAGCTCCTTCATTCCTTCTGTAAAGTCCTCTGCACTGGCACTCCTAAATTCAACTTGTTCTGAATCTTTCAATTCAGAAACTCCCCTTGGCTGCATTCCATATACAATCTGGAATGGACTCTTCCCTGTGCTTATGCTGAGTGAATCATTGTAAGCTAATTCCGCCTGTGGCAGAATGTGATCCCACTGATTGTGGTGTTCAGTGAATAATCTCCTCAACAAATCTCCCAAGCTCCTATTGACAACCTCTGTCTAT
This sequence comes from Picea engelmannii, assembly GCA_009831015.1. Lineage (NCBI taxonomy): Eukaryota > Viridiplantae > Streptophyta > Pinopsida > Pinales > Pinaceae > Picea > Picea engelmannii. The sequence continues at coordinate 127,010 of ML778118.1, read as the reverse complement.
CCATCTGTCTGAGGATGATATGCTGAGCTAAAAGACAAACTTGTCCCCAAATTCTTCCATAAGGTCCTCCAAAAATGTCCCACAAACTTGGTGTCTCGATCAGAAATGATACTCTTTGGCAAGCCGTGAACTCTGACGAATTCCTTGAAAAATAGGTTTGCAATATGAGTTGTGTCGCTGGTTTTAAGGCATGGTATGAAATGTGCCATCTTGGAAAATCTGTCGACTACCAAAAAGATCGAATCACATCCTCTTTATGTTCTTGGAAATCCCAATACAAAATCCATGCTCCATCCCACGACCTTTCAGGTATGGGAAATGGTTGATATAACCTTGTGTTCTGCCTTTTTCCCTTCGCGTGCTGACAAATTCTACACCTGTCTACAAATTTCTTGACATCTGTCCTCATCCCTGGCCAAAAATATGAGCCATTCAACTTTGAGAACATCTTGTCATGACCAAAATGTCTGGCCAATCCTCCACCATGTTTTTCCTTTAGCAAATTCTCCCTCATGGAGCACATTGGAATACATAGTTGATTCCCCCTGAACAAGAATCCATCCTGGATCATGTATTCAATCCATTGGCTTCTATCTCTGAGAACTAGATTCTCATATGTCTCATATGCTTCCTTGAAGTTTGGATCATCTCTGTACCTTTCTTTGAGGTTATCAAAACCCAAAGTCTTGACTCTAAATTCCTACATAAGCAAACATTTCCTGCTCAAAGCATCAACAACTTTGTTAGCAGTTCCATAAATATGCTTAATCACAAAAGTAAAATTTTGCATGTATTCAAACCATTTAGCATGCTTTTGGTTCAACTTCTCCTGTCGAGTCATGAATTGCAAAGAGTGATTATCGTTGTACAAAACAAACTCTTTGGGAACCAAATAGTGTCTCCATTTATTCAATGATTGTATGACTGCATAATATTCTTTGTCATATGTGGAGTACTTGATCTTAGCTTCATTTACTTTTTCACTGAAATATGCGATTGGTCTGTCGTCTTGGCTTAAGACCACTCCAATTGCAAATCCACTCGTGTAACACTTGACATGGAATGTCTTGCAAAAATCCGGAAAAACTAGAATTGGTTATTCTGTGATCTTCTTCTTCAGCAGATTGAAGCTCTTCTCTACTTCTTCTGTCCAATAAAAAGACTTGTGTATTTTCTTCACCGTATCCATCATTGGTGTGCTAATTCCACTGAAGTTTCAGATGAATTTCCTGTAGAATCTTTCCAAACCATGGAAGCTTCGTACTTCAAACACGCTCTTCGGCAATGGCCAATTCTTAATTGCCTCTATCTTTCCCGGATCCATCTTCAACTCATTTGCAGAGATAAAAAACCCAAATAAATGAGTTATGTCCTCATAAATGATGATTTCTTCACATTAATCAACAATTTCTCTTGCTTTAATCTTCTCATCACTACAACTAAATGCTTTAAGTGCTCTGCTTCTGTCTTACTGAAAATTAATATATCATCAAGAAATACAATGATGAATTTCCCAATGAAATCCTTCAGGACTTAATTCATCAACCTCATGAAAGTACTGGGCGCATTCGTTAAGTCAAATGGCATGACAAGCCATTTATACACCCCCTCATTCGTCTTGAAAGTTGTCTTCCATTCATCACCTTCTCTCATTCTAATTTGATGATATCCACTTTTCAAATCAACCTTTGAAAACAACTTTTCTCCACTCAAGCAATCCATCAAGTTGTCCATCCTTGGAAATGGAAACCTATATCTGATGGTAATCTTATTGATTTCCCTTGAGTCTATACACATTCTCCAGCCTCCCTCTTTCTTTGGGCTAAGCACTGTTGGAACAACGCATGGACTCAAGCTCTCCCGAATCAATCCTTTGTCCATTAAGTCTTGGATATGTCTTTTAAATTCTTCATTTTCCTATGGCGTCAACCTATACGCTGCTTTGCTCAGTAAACTGGATCTAGGTATAAGATCAATATGATGGCGTATACTCCTGATAGGTGGAAACGAACAAGGTATTTCATCCACTACTATTTCAGCAAACTCTTCCAGCAACTCTTGGATTTCTTCTGGTAAATCATCTATCCTTGTACTGGTCAAAACAATTTTAGGCTTCCTAACCATAATAAATTGTGTGTATTCCATCTTCTTAACCTCATTAAGAATTTCCTTCCCACTCATGAGAAGTACAGTGTTGCTCATTTATGTTTTCACCTCTTGGTTTTTAAGCGGCAACAACATGTGAGTCCTACCATTTTCTCTAGGGTGTATGTGTTCTTTCTCCCATCATGAACTACATTTTTGTCATATTTCCATGGTCTACCCAGCAATAGATGACAAACATCCATGGGAATGACATCACATAATATTTCATCTTTATATCCTCCTATTTTAAATTCAACTAAACATTGTTTAGTGACATTTACCTGATGTCCTTTTTGTAGCCATAAAACTCTATATGGGCTTGGATGTACAACAGTCTCCAGCACTAACTTTTCTACCATCTTTATAGATACAAGATTGTCTATGATACCGCTATCCACTATGACTTTCCATACTCTGCCTTTAGTTTTGCAAGCAGTCTGAAACAAACTGTTTCTTTGGGCTGGGTTCTCTGCCTCCTTCTCTGGCTTCAAGAGAACTTTCCTCATCATCAAGGATCTTCCTCCCTCAACATCTTCTACCTCAAAATCTTGTCCTTGAGATTTGACAATGTGAGTTTAACCACCATATTTATTCTTATATGGACGCTCATAGGATTTATGTCTGGTTTTCCCACAGACAAAGCATTTTACTTCACCGCCTCTCCCTCTTCCTCTTCCTCTAGCTAGAGGAAAAGTATTTCTATTAGCATACTTCCCTCTCTGTGAGCTTCCTCCTTTCTCATGTTGAGTTTGAGGTTTCTTTCCCTCTTCCTTAGGATTTTGAGTTCTGTCTTGGGCAATTTTTTTGCCTCTAGATTAACTTCTACCTTGGCCTCTTTGACCTTTCTTTTGGCTCAGCTTCTCTTTAGCTTTCAGAGCCATCTGATAAGCATCTTCCATAGTTCAAATGGTCATCATGCTCATCTCATCTTGAATGTCATATTGTAGACCATTCATGTACCTGACAACTTTTTCATCATCGCCTTCCCAATGACCTGCCTTGATGTTTATCCTGTAGAATTCTTCAGTGTATTCCTTTACTAACATCATCTTTTGTCTCAAATTCTACATCCTCCGAAACAGAGTGATTTGATAATCCCTAGGTATGAATTTGGCTTTCATCTTTGCAACCATTCTATCCCATCTTTTGATTTTATGCTTGCTTTTCCAGCGCCTGTCAGCCTGCAGTTCATCCCACCATAGTGTTGCATGCCCTTTAAGTCTAGTAATGACATGTTTGACTTTCTTGTCTTCCTCGACAACAAGCGCCTTTCACAACTCCCAACTTGTGAGTTTGTGGGTCGAAGACCCTCGACTCCTCTTTTCCAAACTTCTGATACCCAATATGATGATACGGGTATACCTCCCTTCTCGTTATCACTTCTTCAAGCGACCACTGGCGAGACCCTAACTCTAGCGCCTCTCACAACTCACAACTTCATGAATTGAAGTGTTGATTCCTCCTGCTCCTCTCTTGCGAATCTGCAACTCACGATAAGTCAACGATGGTTTGACCCTTTTCAAATGACATGTGTCCACCACTTGTCACCACTTCTACCTCTCTCCAGGCATTTTATTGTCACGCCACCTATCAACCATGTAGTTCCCACCAAGAGGATGTGCCATGTGTTGCACGAGCCCTCGCAACTCGCAAGCTCGTGACTTCTGCAGTCAAAAAGAGTTTTTTTCAAACCCCAAACTCCCAAGATGCGATACCTGTTGGAAGTTTTGATATGACAGTTCTCCCATAGTTTGGATCCAACGGTTTGGATTTCCTTCCCTGTTCCTCACAACTCGAAACTTCACACAAACCAAGAAATTTGGTCTGGCCTCCAAATTCTCGAACCCCGAGTTCGCGATGTGATCCAACGACATGGGTTGAAACGAGATCAATGGCTCACATTGATTCTTGATGCTAGGGTGGTGAGTTCTTCCAACTCCTAACCGCCTTGCAACTTCATTGGATCCTATGGTCCTCGCAACTTTGCAAGTTCTCCACAAAGAATTATGACCGCTCGATTGACACTTCAATGACTTCTACCCAAACAACTGAATGTTCTCCTTCTGAACTTAACTTTTATATGATGACTTCAATCCTTGTCTCCCTTTGAACTTTTCAAAGGTACTAACCCTCCTGAGATTTCACTTCCAAACTCAAGGCTTCCAAAAGGTTCCTGCTCGCACTCCTTGTGGAAAACTTTCAAATAACTCCTGGTTATTTGAGTCTTCGACCCTGTGCACTTTTTGCAACAATGGTCCTTCAACTTTTCCCTTAGTTGATAAATTCTAAGGTTTCAACCAGCCTACACACACCTTGCATGACTCTGTGCTTCGCCTACACTTTTGCTGGTATGAGAACAACAGTATCTCTCCTGAGCTTTCTGAGATAAAACTCAGACTCTTGTCAATGCACACCTTGCGGAATTTTCACTGCACTCCTTGCAGGATCTCTCAGGAAGAGAAACAATTGAAACTCATTCTCCCTCTCTCTTAGACTTCATATACTTAACATGAAATCACACATTCAACACAACATTGAAACAAATGCATAAACAGAGAGAGTAAAACAAATGTAAACATACCATTCAACAAAGGTAAATAGTAAGCATCATAACACCATGAAAGTTGAGTCAAAGCTTCATATATTAACTCAACTACTTTTGTACATGGGTTCTTCTCTACAGCTGTCTGCTACATCTCTCCATGTTGATAATGTTACAAAAATCCAATAATACAAGAGTGAGGGTGTCTATATCCGTTTTCCCTCCTACACTTCTAAACTGTCTAATATCTTAATTCCAATCTACCTACTTTACATTAAATAGACTTAAATGCCTATTACACCTGATATACCAGAGTAATCTCTCCAGATCTGTTCCTATCTTCAAAACATAAATGCAAGTACGCTCCTCCTAACTATTACATTAATTCTTTTGGTTTCAAAATTCAAAACGGTCTTCATAAAAACGTGCCCCATAGCACAGAGGTTTGGGTAATGAACCCAAGTTGACATCAATGGCAACCAACCTTAATCAACAATCTCCCCATCAATGACAACCAACCTTAATCAACAATGTCAACCCTTGAAGAAAGCCCCATAGCACAGAGGTTTGGGTAATGAACCCATGTTTTTTTTATGTAAATATGACTCATTAATTTCTTTTCATGGTTGATAAGAAGTAAAGATGGATGAACTCCAAAGTGGTCCCCTTATGGTGAAATCCCTCATAGGAAGACGCTTTGTGGAGTGAGATAACCCATGATTAATTGTGGAATAATGAGACGAAGGATACTGAATTTTTCTTTGAAACTATCCTGGATGCATAGTTCTTTTCATGCCATTTCCAGTGGTATGTGTAATGTCACATAACTCCTCACGGTTAGAGAGTTATGGCCATGTGAAGTTGGAGAACCTAGGTTTGGGTAATGGACCCAAGTTTGTTTGATGGATAATGGTATGCGTTTTGATATATTTGTAGGTAATACTATTCTATATGGATAGTACATGTCATGCAATTTCTGATGGAATGTGGAACGTCACATAAATCCTCACAGTTTGAGAGTTATGGCCTTACGAAGTTGGAGGACCCTCTTATGCTGGCGTGAAGCCCCAGAAGGTCAAAGTAGTCAAAGTGGTTTAAGAGATTTTAGAAGGTAAATAATAAAGTGAAGTGATGAGTGTACTATAATTCAAATTGAATACAAAACAAATTATTTAAATAATAAATTTAATGGAGAAATTAGAAGTGGGTTAACCCTAAAATAAGGAAAGTGGGCAAAGTGACCTAGAAGATGTTTTTAAGGAAGCTACTTAGAGAGTATAAATAAGAGGCAAGGCTCTATCATTTGAATAAAACTTGAGAATATTGAATACCTATAGCTGTATGAGGTAACCAAAGGATATCTAAGCCAAATTTCTAAGGAAAGGTGAAGAAAAGAAGCCCGGAATTCAAGGAAGGATAAATTATATTGATGGTGCTTTCTAAGGTATGTTATTTACAGGTCATCTCACCATTTTCGTAATAAATTTTTTTCTAGAATAATTCAAACCATTAAACTGCTATGCCATTGAGGAATCATATTGAATTATCTGTGGTAACAATTTCATCTTGTGGGTCGTTGTATTTTTGGAGTTAGACTCTGTGGAAAATAGGGTTTGTGGCTAGTCCTGAAACTAGTCAAAAACAAGTGTTTCAGGTAAAAACATTATAACTTATTCATAACATATACAAATTGAGTAAGACAAAATGTGTTGGTTATAGTACAATCTTTAGTATGTTTTTTAATAGTTTCATATCTATTCAATAAATATTTCTTGCAGGGCACGCTCTACAAGGTCACTCTCTAGAATACGTCAAAATTTAGCAAGGTATGTCATTTTTGCTATAACACTTTTTCTAAGAGGTTCCAAGTAGTGAAACATCGAGGAATTTCAAAAAACACATTGAAGAACATTGTGTATCAATTTCAGATGTTCTTTCATTACAGGTACAAAGTTTTGATTATTTCAAGTTAGGGTTGTTGACTAATTCAAAACTAGTCATGTGAGACTAAAGAAAAGTTTGATGAAAATGCTAGTATCTTGTTGTTAAAGTTAAGGAAGGTTTGAAGGAATGTGATCATATACACTAGGTCTATTACAGAGTTACAAATCAGATTTGGATGATGAAATCGATGAGGGATTTTGGTTGAGGTACAAGTTGGGTACATGGTTGAGACAAGTAGTTGATGAGTTGGAAGATACATGAGGTGTATAGTTGATGATGTTGGTACGACGAGTCATAGTTGATGAGTAGTTGACACATGATTGGTACATACTTGGTAAATGGTTGGTTTCACATTTTTATGGTACAGGTTGATTACAGGTTGGTTGGTGCATGGTTGATGCACTTGTTTATGGTACAGGTTGATTACAAGTTGATGCATGGTTGATGCAGGGTTCATGTTATTGGTACAGGTTGCTTGGTACCAGTTGATTGGTACAGGTTTATAGCGATATATATCACAGTGATAGTGTGATAGAGGTTCCATCATTCTACTTCTACTTCAGGGTGGTTGGACAGGGCAAGAAAAGGTGGTTGTAGCCACCTTCAGGTTGTAGCCTCCTTCTGGTTGTAGCCAGAGAATTGGGGAGTTAGAGCTTCTCTCGGGTTGTATCTTGAGAAACTAGGGGGTTGGAGCCTCCTTCCAGTTGCATCTTGAGAACAAATGAAGTTGGTGCTTCTAATGAATGTAATTATTGAAGACATATAAGAAAAAACATTCAGTGGTTTTCTCCTGCTTCGGGTTTCCACGTAAAACACTAGTGTGCTGTGTATGTGTATGATTGTTCATTTGTTCATTGCTCATTATTGGATGATAATTCTACATTGATATAACACTCGAATTATTTAGTTTAAAAAGGATTATAATTGCTCTATTACTAATTCACCCCCCCTGAGTAATCCAACACAATATCCTTCATGTAATTATTTAATCCTTTATGGATTGCCAAAAAAAATTGACTTTTGACGACCATGCATAATATAAATTTTATGTTTTGTATGGCTCGATTGACTAGAATCATACTATGAGTCGACTTTCCTAACTGCTTACTTGACTTGACTATCTTTATACAAGATTCTTTGTTATGTTGATGTAATTTTTACAACCATGGTTCCATTGAGGACCTTTACAATTCGATTGAATTGTGGGAAGGTGTTGACGCTTGAATTCGTTAGGACCGAGACGACAACCTCACAAAGATGTAAATCCCCCTACGCTTTTATAGAGGTGGTACTCCTCTTTATATTTTCTTGAGATTTTTAAAATATTCAAAATGTGGGACTTGACAAAAGTTCGTTATAGTAATTCAAAGAAACAAAAAAGTTACAATAAGGTTAAAGGAATTTTTTTTTCTTTTCTTTTAAAGGAAAGTTCCTGAGAAAGGATGAGGAACCACACACATTCACACATTTAAAGAAAATAAGCAAAATTTCCTCACATTCATCATAGTTTAAGATAGATATTTATGATCACATAAAAATATAAAGAATATGATTTGCTTGCACAAGAGAACTTTAACACAGTGGATGCATGGGAAACTCAAATAAAGATAATGATAGATCAACCTCAAATAATTTATATTCTGAAAAGAGGGTTATGAAACACAATTGAGATTGTTCTCGAAGTAGTTCTCTTGAAATTTAAAAAAATATATAGTTTATTACATATTCTTGAAATTGTAAATGTGTTTGTCTTAAAGACTAGGATTGGGGCTCCCACAGACCATAAAGAAAATAAATACAAGAAATAATATTTTAGAAAGAAGACGATGGGCAGTGGAAAGATCAAAAAGACCTGGTAAAAAGAACAAAGGAGATATCAGTCTTCAGTTATACATTTCTAGTGAAAGAGGTGGAATAACTATATGAAAGACTTGATAAAGAATAACAATATGATCAGCGTAAACTTACTATGATGGTAGCTCATGTCTTCATTTTCTTGTTGATGTCCTTTTATCGTTTTAATCAACGGTTACAAGAACTTTCTCAACCGCTTCTTGCCCTTCATTTGTTAGTTTATCGATAGCCTTCTTGAACCACTCTTTGATGTGTTTTTTTATAGGTTCCACGCTGATTTCATGTCAGATTTTAATATTGAACAACTCACCCTCCAAGTCACAGAGATCAATGTAAATTCCATGTACTATTTCTTCAATATCCTGGTTTTTATGGAATAATCTATTATCGAGTTATCTATGGTGTTCTCATCATATACAACTATGCCATAAAAGTTCTCAATTGGTAATCCTTTAAAAATCTCAACCTGGTGATCGAACTGTTGTTTTGTTAGGAACAATGAGTTGAGGATCAACTGGGGATCTTGGACCTCATTAGTGCTTCCGGCTAGGTCCACCTCTATGAGCCTTTTGAATATATATTCTCTCCTTGCTATGGCTTGGATGCAAGCTTGAATGATGTTGTTCAAGCTCTTTATTTTCACTTTCTAGCAGGCAATCCGACTTGGATAGGAAAGGTACTCCTCTCTTCTCTTTAGCTCTCACATGTTAGTAAATTTAATACGAAAGGGTACCGCTTCATCAAGGTAGAAACCTTCTTCATTTTTTAGATTATCCTGTAGATATTCAAGGAATCCATGCGCCCTCGAGCCAAAATAAATCATGCTCTTTGAAATTTCCCAAGCTTTTGTAATCAATGCCATTCTTTTCTTGATATTATTTTCCATGTAACTCTTAGCTGATGTGAGTAAGCTTGAGGATCCTTTCATTCTGGTTGTGGGTGTGGCAGGTCCGACAATTTCCAAAGGGATGGCAAGGAGTGGAAGAGGAATCAAGGTTTCTTCAAGTTCCTTAATCCTTTCCTTCAACTTTGTATTTTTTTCTTCGATAATGCCAATATAATCATCCAATGCATCATTAGCGGCTATATGGATTCTGGATATGTGGGAAGGAAACATATTCTTTAGGTTAACCTCTTAATGAGATTTCCCCTTTTTATTCTTCAAATCATTCTTCTCAATACTTATTTTTTTAGATTCGTTGTCAAAGACAACACTCTGGAATACAAATGATTCTTCTTCATCAAATATCACATTCTCAATAATTTCTAGCGACTGGTTCTAGTGGGTCATGCCTTGTGGATGGTCAATGTTACAAAACATCTTCTAATTATCAACCTCGAGCTCCATGTCCTCGATGGAGAAGATATTGATGTCACTTCCGACGTGATGTTCTTCTTCCTCTTGTGCAATATTATTCCTCAAAGGAATTTTAGGGGGTTCTTATCTCCTCCTCCTCTTGAACTACTTTTGGTTACCTTCTTAGATGGGTGGGTCACCTCTGAGGTGTTGAAGTCTTGGGAGTAAAAGTTGGGGACTAGTCACTCTTCTCGCTAAGAAATTTTCCTCTCCGTTTATACAATTCATTAGTACTGAGTATTGTCTCTAAGTCGCCAACAATGTGGGTAGGATTACCCATGTTATTATCTTCTTCTCCTCCTAGAACTGTATGGATAAAGGAACTGCTAAAACTCACTTTTAATAAATGTTCCATAAATATTTCATTAGGGTCAAACCCTCTAATATTTTCAACATACTTTAGATTCAAGTTGTGGAAGTGGTTAGTGAATTCATCAATTTTGTTTGTATTTCTGAATACAAAATCCACAACTTTCCAAGGCAATGGTATGAATTGATTTTTTCATTTTTCACGAAAAAAATGAAGCCAAAAGTTATATTGTCTTGTGACTTCTTGAAACTCGCAAATGGAAATCAACTTCCCTCAATAGAAAATGTCCTGCTCCTTGATGGTAAAATATAAGATGTAAAGAATCATACGAGAAATGCTAGCAATATTTTCTTGGCCCGTAACTCTCGTAAAGAACCAAGAAATTTCCCAAAATGGGTTTTTGAACAAGATGACCTATGGTCTGGTAATATCCTCAGGGATGGCAGCGGGATTCTCCAAGAACTCTGGTAGGAGATCGAGTTCATTGTTGTATTTTTTCAAAAAGTCTCTGCAATCTTCACCTTTGAAGGTGAGTGTTGGATCTTGGAGTCTCAACATCTTACATAATACTTGAAGCAAAAGAATGACGAGAGAATGGTCATGGAGTGGAATGATCCACTGGCTTGGTATGTATTTCTTGGCACACTAGACAACCAATTCCTTGAAGTCAAAAAATTCATGAACACAACCTTCACGCACGATTCTCAACGTCCAAATTACTTCATTTTCAGAAAGGGATGAATAATAAGAGTATTCTCTATACCAAAAAAAATTTGATCCTCTCGTCCAAAAATGTTCAAGGTATCTCAAGAGAACTGCTATTGAGTTGCTGCTGCCATAAGTTGACGAGAGTGTTATTTTGATCGAGATAATCTTAGAAATAGGTGCTTGAGAGATAATATATAATCTTTCTCAAATCATGCTTTAATGTGGTTTAATGAGGATGTTCCTCGATCCCTTCACCTATTAATGAAAATATTTATGGGCCCTACATAATGAGCTATTAGCATTAAATCATATTAAATGTGCATTGGGAAAAGAACAAAGGTGGCGGGACGGACATGAACGAAATAGGATTTGAGACTTTTTCGAACCCCCCAACCTGCTAATGCAGAAGGTCGAAAATTGGCTAAGTGTTGTGAGGTTGTCTGACAGACTCAACATAGGAGAAATGAGATACTTGGAAGCTTGGGGAGTCTGGGATCAAAATGTAGATCGCGGATCTTTTGGATGCAAAATGTATATCACAGAACATGGGATATGAAAGTTTAACCCTCCCAAATCGGGAACCCGCTAAGTATGGGATAATGTGGGGCTCGAATGGACTTGATATATAAGAATGTGGATTGGAGATGAGGATTTGCAAGTCAGCCAACCCGAGAACAACTACTAAGTTCAAAACTAAAAAGGAAGAATAGAAGGGAAAAAGGAAAATGAGAAATTGAATAAGTATAGAAGAGGGAAAAAAACGGGAGAAACGAAGTTGGGAAAATACAAAAGAGGAGGGAAATTTCGGAAGAGAGAATTGATCTCAACTGAAGCTGATGCAATTAAATATTGATTGGTGGATGGTTTCAATACACATTGGTGTGCGAAAAATCTTATGACACCACCCATGAAATGAATCTTGAAATATTATATAAACATGAATGAAATCCATGTGTGATGTGATGCTAATCCTATATCGCTGGGTTGAGCAAGCGATAGGTCAATTTTTGTGGTAGTCGATTGCTCTAACTTTTCATGAAGTCGACCGCCTTTACTACGTCGACCCAACCAGTCACCTTCACATCTATGAAAACAATGCTTCGACTATTGACCGTGACATTTTTGAACTGGGCGACAACCACGACCACAACGTTCTCTTCTTCATCGACTATTGGGATCTCAACCAAGACCGCATCCTCCACAAAGGTCACGACCTTGGCGTCGACCTCGACCAAGAATTTCTCGACTAGGACTGCTCTTCGCAGTTTTACATCAACGTCTACAAAAAGTTGAAGTTTTTTTCTTGGTCGACTGGAACTGAGAATAATCTCTCGATGTTGTCCTTATTTAGAGCTCATAACCAAAAAATCTGGTATTTTGTATTCACGACATCGACTTCACTAGCCAGTTTCTTTTCATCCATTCTATCGTTCTCCTTTTTTTTTAATTGAAATGTTGATCCGGTGTTATGCCTTGGCACAACTAAGTTCTTGAATCTTATCTCATCTATGTTTTTATGGTTGTCAATCACAAAAAAGACAAACGTGCTTAAAAATGCAAGTAAAACTTCTCAATAGAGGTCGAGAAAGGTAAATCGGCCATTTCAACTTAATGAAAACATCAATGATCCAACTATTTTAATCTGTGCAAGTATAGATAAATAATCATTTATACAAAAAACAAATAGTTGAAAAATGAGGCTGGTAGTGGATCGTTCTTTCCAGAAAATAATATTTTCAAGGCGACATCAACTCCAATGATATGTGATCTGTCCTCCAAACATTTAGATATCTTGCACATCATAGGGTTCCACCATTTGCTTAATCATCATCATAGATATATCCTTTCACATAGAATAGTCTATAGACATATCGACAAACCAAATCTATCCCTCTGGCGGCTACGACCTTTGTGTAAAGAATGACAACATTGAAGCAATTTTTATCTTTCAATCTTTGAACAATCCACTTCTTCCTCCAATAGCACACTATCATGCATAACATTTTGAGCATGCCTTCCCATCTCCAATGCACTCTGCAGATCTTGTGCTTTTGCAAGCCTCTCAAAGCAAGGTAAGAGAAGATATGGGCTTGGCCATCTAACCCATGTGAAACCTATCACTCTCACTCCAACACTTGCAAGATCTGTATATCTGATGACTTTCAACAATGGGACACAACTGGCCATTAAATATTTTGTTCCATTTATTTTTCATTATCGCCATTATAAATCGGTAACATCGAAAACTGATTCTAATTGAGATAATTTCTCCTTTATTTTCATCAAGAAAAGTATGAGTGGTGACACTTTCAAGAATCTTTGAACTTAATATCTAAATATCAATTTTTGGGAGATCCCACTATAACAGTGTACTTGTTATTCAACTTAAACATAATGCCATTAATAATAACACTAATAATTGCAGAGTATACTTTTCAATTTCTTGTCAAGGCCATCGTTATCCTAGGTTGTGTCATTACATTGCCAAAAAAATCCTCTCCAATGCAAATTTGAGAATCTCAAATAATTCTACGAGCATCTCGAGCAGAGGTTTCATCCAAGCTCTGTATTCAGATTCAAGTAAGCAACAGCAAAACCAAAGTGTTGTAGTCTAAGAAATAACAAGGATGCATTCAAGGAGAGACTACATTGTGAAGCACATCAAAGAAACACACAATCCAACAAAGAAGAGATAATTTAGGGAAGGATATCCATTTGATTATTTGTTCTATATTTATGGGTATTTTTACAACACACAAATGATTGAAGTAGTTGTACCCACTCTAAATAATCCTTTGTTAGGATTTTTTTGTACTTTATTATTTATTACACATATGTTCATATATTCCCTATACTAATGTCTAGTCTATCTAAATAATCCTTTGTTAGGATTTTTTTGTACTTTATTATTTATTACACATATGTTCATATATTCACTATACTAATGTCTAGTCTATAATGTATGATGGCTTATACAAGGGCCTATAAGGCCTCCCAACATCTCCTCGCACTCAATTAATTGCTCGTCTCAAAAGAGAAAGTGTGTAGATAACTAATGACTTTTTATTCTTTAGACTTTGTCTTCAATTTAGTAAGTGCTTGTGAAGTTCGAGGCCCTTTGCTCCCACCCAACAATGGTCCTCTTGATCCTATTGTTACATCTTTCTCTCTGGTACTTGCATAGTGGTGAGTGGCTAATCCTGGGATCATCTTGCCCCTGCACACACTCTATGGTGGAACATCATGCTTAGACTAACCTGCCCTTTATCTTCTTTCTGGTTTCTAAGGTCACAACTCTGGAACTACTCTGCAAATTTTATACCAGGGGTAGATCAATTCAAGATTTATTGTGCCATGATATTTTCTTTTAAAATCTCATGTGTGTATATGTCTAGAGATGTATCTTTATTGAATTCCTTTATCTGCTATCAAGACACTCATAATCAATGCTCAATATTTTACTGATTTTCTATGCTTGTTATATTTCTGTGTATGCTTCCAATATTTGGATAGAGTCTATGTTTTTACATTACATGAAGGACAAACTTCAACTACAACTATGCACATGAAACTTGACTGATCCATGTGTGTCTTCTTCAAAGGAAGGATATTCTCTCCATATTCTCTCCATATAGGATAGTTGTTGCTGCCATCGCTTGAGGTGGAGCCATAATAGTTGTTGGTGACACTTCACCATTTTAGGACAAAGGCATTATTACATGGAGGTGTTATAGCAAAATGAAGTGAGGTGTACGTGCCCATTCCGTCGGACTCACAGAGTGTTGATTGTGAGAAGTGTGATTGAAAGCAAGACTAGGATATGGTTGAGTGTGATTGTGAGAAGTGTGCATAGTTATGTTATTTGTGAGACATGTAATTGAAAGCAAGACTAGGATATTTTGATGTAGTGGCCCTAGAAAATTCTATGTACTTGAGCCATTCTGTACCCCCTAATGTGAAAATTTCGTGGTAATCTAGAAACCACTATGTAAATCATGGTTACAGGTAATCCGAGAAAACCTGATGCATGGTTGAGGGTAATCCGAGAAAACCCAGAGCATGGTTATAGGTAATCCGAGAAAACCTGATGCATGGTTGAGGGTAATCCGAGAAAACCCAGAGCATGGTTACAGGTAATCCGAGAAAACCTGGTGCATGGTTGAGGGTAATCCGAGAAAACTTGATGCATGGTTGAGGGTAATCCGAGAAAACCCAGAGTATGGTTACAGGTAATCCGAGAAAACCTGGTGCATGGTTGAGGGTAATCCGAGAAAACCCAGAGTATGGTTACAGGTAATCTGAGAAAACCTGGTGCATGGTTGAGGGTAATTCGATAAAACCCAAGAGCATGGTTATGGGTAAGCCGAAATAAAACCCAAGTTGATGATGATGTGATGAAGGGGGAGCTATGAGGAAGAATGGTTGAATGAACCATGTAGCTGAAAAGAATTCCTATAGAACTGCCGGTTACAGCGGATGATGA
This sequence comes from Picea engelmannii, assembly GCA_009831015.1. Taxonomy (NCBI): domain Eukaryota; kingdom Viridiplantae; phylum Streptophyta; class Pinopsida; order Pinales; family Pinaceae; genus Picea; species Picea engelmannii. The sequence continues at coordinate 111,667 of ML778118.1, read as the reverse complement.
CCCATGTATTCCGGTAGATGGATTTCTTTTTATATGGACGCAATAATCAGATGCAGGTACAAGAGGAAGCACACGAAGATATGACCACATAGATATTTAGATAAGTAGTCATTAAGGGAGAGTGTTAGAATATATAATTCCTACTTATCTAATGTTCTTGCTAATGTATTGAAAGGTAGAGTTCATCTCTACATGAGTTGTGTGATCCTATTATTAAGAGGTTGTTAGAGAGTTGGATTGGTGAGATCCTAGTTTGGTGTGTGGTTGAGATATTCTCTCAACCTCTCCAGTTATCTTTAGAATAAGTTAGATCTGATAACAACCTGTACACTCTATATAATAGAATCCATTGTATTGATATAGTAAGCAATAGAATATCTGTTTATATCGCTCTACTCTCCCATTTTAACAACCAAGACCTCATCCTCGATGAAGGATGTGAGCTTGGCATTGACCTCAACCAAGAATGTCTCGACTATGAATGCTCTTCGTGGTTTTCCATCGACGTCTACAAGAAGTTGAAGTATTTTGCTTGGTCAACTGGAAATGGGAATAGTCTCTCCATGTCGTCCATATTCAGAGCTCATGAGTGACAAATCTGGGATTTTGTATTCACGACATATGCTTCGCCAACCAGTTTCTTTTCATCCATTATAGCATTCTTTTTTTTTTTATCTTGAAATTTTGATCGGGCGTTATTCCATGGCACAAGTAAGTTCTTGAATATTATCTCATTTTTGTTTTTTATGGTTGTCAATCACAAGAAAGACAAACATGCTTAAAAATTACAAGTAAAAATTCTCAAGAGAGACCAAGAAAGGTGAATCTTCCATTGCAACCTAATGAAAACATCAACGATCCAACTACAATAGCCCAGGAATACTCAATTAGAATAGCCTTTGCATCTATATACTAACACAACGGCAAAGTAGAACGCCAAAACACACATAGGGCTGGTGTTGCGGCTAGTGAAAGCTGAAACGCACACGGTTGGTGAAAGATGAAATGCACATAGAGCTGAGGAAATCCAAAAGTTAATCTTAAATGTGGTAATTCCAAAGGTTAATTAGTTAAACGTGACAATCACATGGTGGTACAGTAATTTCTTAATATGATTAGGTAAATGTTAAAAAGTAAACAATTTAACTAATGCATTAAAAAATACAAGGAAGTTATGAAGAGTAAATCACATTCATTGATTTGGGAGAACGACTAAGAATATGTCAGCATCTTCAATTGTTAGCCATCACATTAGAATTTTAGATTAAAAGCTGATTAATTGTGCCCATCTTCAATAGGTATACGCCTTTCGACTTAATAAACATTGACCTTGTGTGTCCTTATAATAGAATTATGGCTACGACAAGATGAGACTGGTACAATTGGACGTAGTCGAACACATTGTTGGAATGGTGGAACTTGCTCTTGCGGTCTTCGAATTCAAACCATCTCATAACTTCAAACTTGCTCTTTCTCCCATGGATGTTTGTGCCTTGCTCCACTGCAACCCACAAATAACCTCACCTTAGATATCTATTTTTGAAGACCTTTCCATCGCTTCTCTTTGTTACCTCATACTTCCCTTCCTTAGACATGCTAATAAAATATTTACCAAAATATCACTTGAAATATATACTAGCACAGCCGCAAAGTGGTTGGCGAAATGCACATAGGGCTGGTGTTGCGGCTGGTTAAAGATGAAACTCACATAGAGCTAAGGAAATCCAAAAGGTAATCTTAAATGTGGTAATTCCAAAGATTAATCAGTTAAACGTGGCAATCATATGGTGATACAGTAATTTATTAATATGATTAGGTAAATGTTAAAAAGTAAATAATTTAACTGTTTCATTCAAAAATACATGGAAGTTATGAAGAGTAAATCGCATTCATTGATTTGGGAGGACGACTAAGAATATGCCAGCATCTTCAATTGTTAGCCATTAGATTAGAATTTTAGATTAAAAGATGATTAATTGTGCCCATATTGCAATCAATATGATGAACATAATAATACTTTGAGCCACTACCATCTATAACTGTAATGCTAAATCTCTTTTTCTTTTAAAACCAATAGAAAATGTACAGTGATTCCATCTATTTATATCCAATATTTATTCTTTAAAATCAAATAAGAATATGCACAATATTAACCACCATTTGTTCATTATTCAAACATTGTTCGACATAATCAACTCGGCAAAAAAATTGTGATCAACATAAGAATTGATTTGAATAGCATTCAACGAATAAGCTTCACATAAATTAGCATGTGCCAATCAGAAAGAGACCCAAATCGTGCCCAATCAACCAAGCACATAGAGGTGTCTTTTTACCCTTGAGTGGATTGAAATGATATCAAGATTGTATTTCGGGGTTAACATAGCAAATGGAGATTAACAACACATGGTTCAATCAAAGGAAGAAGTCTTGAAAACACTCACACCTCGTGTCTTTAAAAAATTACCACATACATATAACAAGTAATCATAAATTACCACATACATATAACAAGTAATCATAATTAGTGTCTTTCAAAAATTACCACATACATATAACAAGTAATCATAATCTTGACTAAGCGTTAGCAAATGACAATCAGCCACCTCCAACATAGAACGAAAAGAAGCAAACCCTTAAACAACACAATAAAATGAGTGTCCAAGCACAACCCGTGCCCAACCAAAAACATATATAATGTTCCCATTTAACTTCTGGGTGATGTTAAACCCAACTGTACATTGCTTTCGAGACAACAGTGTGAGTGAGGGAAATGCTACGATAAGTAATAGCTTGGGGTTTTGCCAAGTCAAGGCAAAAAAAACCTTTAAACTTTCAACAATTCACCTTGCAATCAGAGAATCCAAATATATCAACCACTGAGACTAAAAAGGAGTAGCAAATCTTAACACAGAGAGCTTTCACTGCTATTTTATCCATAAACCATAAAAATATTACACACAACGAGGAGAGTATAACCATTATTTTATTTAAAATTCCAACAGTCCAGACTAATCACAAGAAGATTCAGAAATACAACACCAATACAGAGTTCCAAAACCCCATAAAAGCTTAAGAAACACACAAACCATGAGAAATCATGAGCCAAAAATTGATTCTAAGGGAAGAGAAACCATCATGGATTGAAGAATAAGGAACCATACCTGGAAAAGCTTGCGCAAGGAAGAGAGTTACACTGTATGCCTCCTTCAAAATCGAGCAATGTGGAGCATCAACAACCACCATAGACAAAAACCAAAATGCAAGTATGACTAGGGTTATGGTCCTCTAGGGTTGTTTGAGTGATGTGCAGTAAATGCACATGGCTTCTCCCTCCAACCTCATTCAATTCAACTTAGGAGCTAGCTAATTCACCATAGCACTAAGCATTTAATCAACCACATAATCAATGCCATATCACCTTTGCATAGTGTGCCACCTTTGGTAATATCAAACTCTTTTAAAATATAACCATGTGCTATAACATTACCCCATGCACATTCAACATATACATTCAACAAGGCGCTTAACTATAGGAGGAAGGGTTTGTACACCCTTCTTTGTTACAATAATACCACATTAGAGTTTGTATATAATCCCTTAATTTAAAAGATACCCAATACTATCCCTTTTATCAAGATCATATTTAAACCAATTAATCCATGTTAAATCACAATATCAAAACAAAACTGATAATTATTCTTTCATCCATAGGGAAGCCTTAATATAATTTACGAGTGGTTATCAAAACCATCAGTGCTATGCATCAATCAACCAGTCATCTTATGTCACCATAACATTTTAACCATGATTCGAAACATCGACGTGTAGAAGACTTTGTTTGTACCATCTCAATAGAAAACAAAATATAAATTCAACATATCCATCATAGTGCCACAAGTCTACAAGGGGGTCCCACCTACTAGTTTATTATTAATATACATAATTAATAGAACTTGGAAATCATTTGCGATCATAGTATTCATCGTTGCGTTTTTAAGTGTGATCTACCGAGGAAGGAGATTTGATGGGGAAGGTGACCCAACAACCATTTTCACATAGTTGACCCAAACTCTCAACAGGGGCACTCAACAAGGGGGCAACTCTGAGTAGGGGCGCATCACTAATGGGGATAACCCAATGATGGAGATCTAGTGCTAGGATGAGATGAGCATAGCCAAGAGGATAAGGCTATTTCAGTGTGAGTCCTAGTGATCAAAAAGGAGAAATGAAATCCAGCCATGGAGGAGGGTGCACTTGCTTCATCCCGACCATGAGAAAACTAGTTAGGGCACAAAACTCAAGGTTCGTGCACCCTCTTGTTTTGCTTCAGAAAACTTGCAGAAAATGGAGTGCCCCCTTAGAGATTAGTTAGCTAATGGATTGATCTTGATCTCATGTGTGTAAGCATGTAAAATGGAGCAGCCAAGATGCATCCACGAAGAGAGGCACACTGGCTAACTTTGAAAAATGTCCCCAAAACAAAAATGCAGCAAAATGTAAAAAGTAAACTCAAACAACAAAAGACAAGTGATACAATCGCTTGAGGAAAGAGAAGAATACTTTATTTTAGTCTCGGTTCACCTTATATACCTAAGGAACCCTTTATTTACATATTCATTTTTAATTAGCATCAAACTTTGAATTGGGTTGCACCTAGTTGACTGAAGTGTGCACCCTAGGTGGGCGTTCGCCTGGGTTGTCTCCTTGGCCCAATTCCTCCCTATTTAAATCTAGAAGCATCCCTGCTTCGATGAGAAGGTGAGGGAACGTGTTATGAAATACTTCAGCTCTAATCCACTTCAACTGAGTTGGAGTTTGGCCTTGGCTGGCCACCAGGTATGAAGTGTATTCCCGGTGCCTTATAGAGAGAGTCTAGGTGTCCAATAGAGTGTCTTCGGCTAAAGGGAGTTGGAAGTCCGGAATGTTTTCCACTCGATGATTAATTGTGACTGGTTCCTCCAAGAGGGGAGGCTCATACAATTTCATGTGATTTACATTAATAACATTGTGGATTCCCAGTTGTGGTGGGAGGTCCAACCTATAAGCATTTCCTCCAATCTTGTCGAGGATGGTGTACAAGCTATATCTTATGGGTAGAATCTTGTGATGGTGGTCATTGAAGCGCTTCTTATGCAAGTGTAACCAGACTTGATCTACTGGTTGAAAGGACATGAAGGTCCTTTGTTTTTCATGGCGCTGCTTGGAATGCTCCTGAGCGGTTTTAAGTGCTTCTATTACTGCAGTGTGGCGTAGTGAAATTTGTTGGAGAAACCATTGTGCTCAGAGTTGTTACTATTGTTGATGGAAGGTGCCTTGAGGAGCCCATGTGAGTGGGAGTTCAGTTGGGGATGCTTTTTGGAACCCCAAGCAGACTTCAAAAGGTGAAAATCATGTAGAAGAATGTGTTGCCTTGCTGTAGCTATGTTAAAGAATGTGCAAGTAATTATCCCATTGTTTGTTGTGCCCAAAGTGATTTCGGAGAGCATAAACCAAGACTATGTTGAAAATCTATGTTTGGCCATCCATTTGAGGATAGAATGCAGTAGAAAACTTGAGGTGACATCCCAATGGCACCCATATGGCCTTCCACAAAGTGTTGAGGAAGCAAGAATCTATGTCTGAGATGATAGTCCTTGGGAGGCCAAAATGTGGCCAGACATGTCAAAAGTAGAGTTCTGTTGTTTTTACTGCAGTAGTAGTCTTTGTACATGGGATAAAAAGTGTCGTTTTGCTGAAGCAGCATACCACTACCTAGATTGCATCATATTTATTTTGGGTTGTCGGAAAGCCACTGAGGAAATCCATTGATATTGACTCCAAAGACCGGGACGAAAGAGGAAGTGGTTGATATAATCCATGCTTCTAGTTGGATGTCTTGGATTGTGAGCATAATGCACAGGCTCAGATAAATTTTTTAACTTGAGGTTGCATGGAAGGCCAATGAAACTGGCGTTGCAGATGTTTGATGGTATTTGTTGTATCGAAGTGGCCCCCATAGGCTGAAGTGTGTGCCTCCGTGATGAGCAAGAGGAATTCCTCTGAGTTTGAAACACATAACAAATTCATCTTATAGAACCATCCATCCTGAATAGTGTAATCTAGGAAGAGGTTTTGATTGATCACTGTGGGATTTTTCAATGCCACCCAGATCTCTTGAAAGCCAGGGTCAATAGCATATTGATCCTTCCATGTGTCATAGGTAGCACAATGCATTTCTAGAATTGATAGAACTGGAGTGGAGGTCGGCTGAGCAAATCAACCATCTTATTAGAAGTGTGTTTCTTATATCTGATCACCAAGTGAAATTGTTGAATATAGGATGCCCATTTAAGGTGCCTTTGTTCCCGAATCTTCGACTGAGAGTTGATGAAAATCAAAGGGTGGTGGTATATATGAAGAATTGTTTCTTTACCCAACAAATAATGTCTCCATTGCTTGAGGGCTTGAACCAGACTATAAAACCCTTTGTCATAGGTGCTATAATTTTTCTTTGCCTCGGACAGAGTTTCCGAGTGGTAAGCAATGGGGTGGCCTCCCTTTTTAAGTACAACACCAATAGCATATTGTGAGGCATCAGACTCAATCTCAAAGGGTTGGGAGAGGTCTGGAAAGTGTAAGATAGGGGATGACAAGAGGGATTCTTTGAGCTGAGCAAACTGACTAGTTTCTTCTTAGTCCAGAGAAATGTAGCAGAACTATTTGAGAGCTGATGCAAAGGACGAGCAAGTTGTGAAAAATAGGGGATGAACTTACGATAGAAATTGATTCCACCCAGAAAGATTTTGATCTCCATAGCTGAAGGAGGTAGTGGCCATTGCTTCAAGGCTTGAATGTGGGCTAGATCTGGCTGGATACCTTTTGAGCTGACCACAATGTCGAGATAGGGAACTGAACTTTGACCAAAATGTGACTTCTTCACTTTGACTTGTAACTTGTGTTCTCGGAGGATTTGGAGAACTTGTCGGACATGTTTCATGTGAGTGTCCCATGTCCGACTGAAGATGGGAATGTCATCTAAGTAGATGACCACAAATTGACCCAAATGTGACCTGAATATGTCATTGATGAGCCTCATGAAAGTGGTCGGGGCATTGGTGAGGCCGAAGGGAATAACGTTCCACTAAAAAAGACCAAATTTGGTCTTGAAAGTTGTTTTCCAAATATCATTTGGGTTCATTTGAACCTGATGGTAGTCGGGTATTAAATCCAACTTGGTAAACCACTTAGCTTTGTGGAGGGTGTCAAGTAACTCCTCAATCCAGGGTAGGGGGTAACGTTTTTTTACTGTGGCTTTGTTCAAGGCTCGGTAATCAGTGACGAGGTGCATTTCTGAAGTATCTTGTTTGGGGATGATAAATGCGGTAGAAGAATAGGGAGAAGATGATGGTTGTATGTGGCCAGAGTTGATGAGGTCGGTCAATTTTCTTTCCATTTCCTTTTTTTCTATTGTGGCAAACCGATATGTAGGGGCATTAGGTAATGCGGATCCAAGGATGAGGTGAATGGAATGGTCAATGTGTCGAGAGGGGTGTAGTCCTGCCGGATATTGAAACACATCTGCAAACTCTTGGAGGAGGGGAGTCATTTTTTCAGGAACAGGGTGAGTGGTATTGTTCAGTGTTATGGGGCACATTATATAGAGAGAGGTACATTGGTTTAAATGTACATGTGGGATTTGTTCTTTGGTAGCAAGGGGTTTGGGTGTTGTTGCGGTTAAGATATAAGTGTGGCCTTCTTTGGTATGTTTTTACTGGTGAGATTTGTCCTTATAGATAGCATTTCTTTAGGTTTGGTATGGGATCCCTAGTAGCAAATCCAAACAATCCAAGGGGGAAACATCACAAAGGACAGTATCTTTGAATTGGCCAATGGAAAAAGTGACCAGACAGCGCTAAGAAACTAGGAGGCAGGGTCCATCCTTCTGGACCCATATGAGCTGATAGGGTTTTGGGTGGGGAGTGGTGATTAGTTTTAGGCGGTTGAAAAGGTCTTGAGACACCAAATTATTCTCGCTCCCATAGTTGATAATCAGTAAATCCAAGGAGTTTTTTATTTGGCACTTATGAGTGAAAAGGGGTTGGGTGGAGGAGTTTGAATCTTCATGGGTCATTAATATCAGCGAGGGATCCACTTCTATGGGATTGTTGAGGGGAAAATATTTGGTATCTTCCACTTGGGAGGGGGGGATGAGCTTAGTCAGTATATTTATATTTTGGAGGATTCAAAAATCTGAAGAATTGTGTGAGGTAGTCTTGTGGAATGAGCACCAGTGTGTCCTTTTATTTGTATTAAGTATGGGATTTTGAGTCCGAGGAGGTGGAAGGCAGGCAGAAGGATTGGAGATGGATGGTTGAGAGGTAGAGGGGTTGGTGTAGGGGTGGGACTGAGGAGTATGACCTCTAGGAGAAACTTTTCTTTCTATAGCCAAAGTTCTCTGAAATACTTTCTCTAGAGTTGGATCTTCAAATAGTTCTACTTCTCTACAGAACTGAATCAATAAATCGGCAAAAAACTTCAATATGAGTACCTCTTCGGGATCTAGAATATGTAGTAAGAGGTGCATCTTGCAGAAGTAGTCTATGTAGCCTTGCACTCCTTAGGAAAGGAGTTCTCGGAGATGATGTCATTTGATCCAAAAAGATTGCACATACCCAGGTGGTTAGAAGCAATTTCTCAATGCCTCGGAAATTCAAGCCCAAGTTCTCATGGGCTTGGAAGTAGAGAATTTTGGAGCATCCCCAATCTCTATCACAAATGTGGTCTTCTCTTGCTCTGTATCCCACCAAGTTTGTGCAAGGCCTTCTAATTGTAAGGTTTCAATCTGGAGTTTTCTCTCCTCGGTAAGGCCTATACATGTGTTAAAATAGGTGGAGAGGATACGTATCTAGGAATCCACAACTTCTCCATTGGCTTGACCAACAAATTTGGGTAGTTGTATTCGAGTGCCCAACCGAAAGGGGTCTGGATTGTTTTGTTGTTGCATTCTGAGAAACTCATTGAGGATGGAGGCAATATCTTGGATGGGATTTTAAGTGTTGGAATCTGACTCGACTGCCAAGGGATCTTTTTGCGGAGGCATTGTGAACAAAGGGTGTGAAACAGAGGATCACGCTCTGTTGTGTGAACAGAGTGCGCCAAAACCCTGGAGCAAAGGAGCTGGTCTAGAGGGAGATATCTGTATTGTTTTAGATATGTGAAACTCCTCTCTATTGTAGTGGATATCTATGCACCCTTGGGGCCATGAGATCTATTTATCCTCTTGAATGAATAAATAAACCCTAAAATGGGTGAAATATGGATTATTTCATGAAAACCCCCAAAAACAAATTTGTCTCAATCTTCAAGATCATAAGATTTTCCATGAATCTTGAGGCTCTAATACCAATTGATATACCAAGGAAGGAGATCTGATGGGGAAGGTGACCCAACAACCATTTTCTGGCAATTGACCCAAACTCTCAACATGGGTGCAACTTTAAGTAGGGGCGCATCACTAATGGGGATAACCCAATGATGGAGATCCAATGCCAGGATGCATTGAGCATAGACAATAGGAGAAGGATATCTCAGTGTGAGTCATAAGGATCAAAAAGTAACAACACACTGCATCCATGGAGGAGGGCACACTTGCTTCATCCCGACCATGAGAAAACCAGCTAGGGCGCAAAATGCCAGGTTGGTGCACCCTCTTGTTTTGATTGAGGAAACTTGCAGAAAATGGAGTGACCCTTGAAAGATTAGTTAGCTAATGGATTTATCTTTCTCCTAGGTGTGTAAGCATGTAAAATTGAGCATCCAGGATGCAACCATGAAGAGAGGCGCACTCGCTAACTCTGAAAAACAGCCCCAAAACAAAAATGTAGAAAAATGTAAAAAGTAAACTCAGACAACAAAAGACAAGTGGGAAAATCACTTGAGGAAAGAGAAGAATACTTTATTTTAGTCTCGATTCATCTTATATACGTAGGGAACCTTTTATTTACATATGAATTTTTAATTAGCATCAAAATTTGAATTGGGTCGCACCTAGTTGACTGAAGTGTGCACCCTAGGTGGGCGTTCGCCTAGGTGGCCTCCTTGGCCCAAAGCGTCAACAAATTGGCGACCCCACAGGGAAATATGTTTCCAACTTATTGAGAACTCATAATTTATGGTTTCGTAGAATAGGTGAAACATTAGATCAAGGGAATATACATCAAAATGATTATGCAGCAGGGAGAAGCGTGCGGTTTAAGGGAAAAATGATTTTGGATTTTGGGAATAAATCATGGAAAATGTTACGTATGAGGGGCTTATCCTTGTATGAATAAAATTTTATATATCATAGTGAAATAATTATTTTCTTTAAAGAGAAAAAAAATTTGGTGTGCTCTTTTTTGAATCTCAGGCGAAGGGAAGAAAAGAAAAGCAAACAATATGGATGAAAAACCAATTATCTTATCTAGCAGTAGTATTGGAAGTAGATAGCAATTTCAATGATGTCTTCAAGGAGGGACATCATGGCATTTGTGTAACCTGAATGTTATTGATTAACAATACTTGTAGAATAGCATCGTCATGGAAAAAACTGATCCAAAATTGTATCTCTGACAATAAAAGAAGTCAATAAAAGAAATAAAACAACAGAAATGAAACAACAGGAAAATAAAACAACAAGGAAAATGAAAGCATTGAAATGAAACTATAATACATAAGTAATTCCATACAAAATTCAAACTTTCAAGCTAGTTCCACATAGTGTTTTAAGTGGGAACCGGTGTTGCTATAGGAAAATAACCACTCTTCCAAGTCCTTTACAATATAAGAATTTGCGCCCGAGAAAAAAATGATTTTAAAAGGACCCAACCATAAATTTTGAAACTTTGAATGCCTTCATCTATCAGCGTGAGATGAATCCCACATCAAGACTTTCTCATTGACCTTAAATTTGACATCTTTTGCATTTTTATTGAAATATTTCTTTACATTTTGTTGTCTTCTCTTTATGTTCTCCAAGGAAAACGTCTTTTGTTCCTCTAAATCCAACAGTGCATTTATCCTTTGAGGGATATTATAAAAATTCAATTCTTCAATCTGTAGCATCAGTCATAGAGAAGAAAGTTCCATCTCGGTAGAAAAAATGGATTCTTGACCATAAACCAACTGAAAGGGGGTGCAACCTGTGCTCACCTTGGTGGTAGTGTGATCTGCCCAAATGGAATAAGTGAGGATAGTGTGCCATTGATGAGGCTTATCTTTGATGAGCCTCTTGATAATTCTAACCAAATTTTTGTTAGTAGACTCAGCTTGCCCATTTCCTTGAGGGTAATAAGTTGATGAGGTAAAATTTTTAACTCCCAGTTTAACTAGAAACTAAGTGAGCTTAGCAGAAATAAAAGCGGGGTCGTTATCTATAATAATCTCTAAAGGAATGTCAAATCTGGAAAATATATTAGTTTCAAGGAAAGAAATAACCTGTTCATCTTGTGAATTCTTGAGTGGGACATCTTTAGTCCATTTCATAAAATAATTTGTGGTTGTCAAGATAAAAAATTGCCCTGCTGAATATGGAGGATTAATAGGACCAATAAATTCTAGAACCCATTTTGAAAAAGGAAATTTAGGGAGGACAAGTTGTAAAGGCATGGCAGAAAGACATTCTTTCCCAGTGAACTTTTGGCACTTGTCACGAGATCTTGAAAAATGATAAGAATCACGAAAAATTGAAGAACAATAATACCCTTTTATGATGATTTTAAAAGTAGTAGTTTTGGCAGAAAAGTGGCCACCCACATGAATAACAAAATATGAAGATCCATGGGTTTCTTGTAAATATTTATGTGCTTCCTCATTATTTACATAGAAAATTAATATACGATTGACAGATCTCCTAAACAAGAATTCTCCTAAAATGACATATCTAGAAGATCCAAGATGAAGCCTTCTCCTTTGATGAGTATATAAGTTATCTGGATATCTCTGATTTTCCAGGGAATACACTCAGTTCTTGTACCAAGGATGTTGAGCTACAAGAAGGATTTGACTATCAATGTAAAATAGTGTTGACAAAGGGTTATCTTGGTCATCAAGTTCTTCACATGCTTCAACATGTTGAGCCAAGTGAAGGGTTGAGCCACCTCCCCTAATGGTTTTTGAAGTTGCTAACACTCTGTAATGTGCCTAAGGTTGCGGAGGCAATCACAAAGATAACCTCGAACCACTTCGAGTCTTGGATCTAGCCCTCTACGACTCAGAGAGGGATCTCTCTATATGATTTAGCTTGGTTTGTATGGGATGGATTTTAGGCTAGTTATGAAAGTAATGAAAGTATGGAGTTGGGGTTTTGGTTTTTAAATAGTTGTTTTGGGACAGCAAGGAGGGCCATTGGGAAAATGGGGTCTACACTTAAATATGTGATTCACTCTCAGATCTAGACAAAGCTCTTACACAGGGCAAGGTAGTGGAAGTGTTGGATCGAATTAAGTTTGCATGGTGTCGATTTGAGGAAGAACTAGGGGAGGAAAAAAACCAAGCAGAGGAGTAGCTAAGAATTCCTTAACTGATATTTTTGGAAGATAAACATAAAGACTATCACAAGGTCATATGCATAGTATTTTGCCAATAAATTCTGCTCTGTCACTATCCTCTGGCAGTAAGAATTGAAAACAAGTGAAATATGACAGGAAAAATACATGACAGAGAAAAGAAAACGCCACCAACACCTCTGCACAAGAGTCCTGTAAAAAACATGTCTATTACTAATCAATCATTTCATGATTACAGAAAGGTTTTCTGGAATGGCAAAGCCCACTGTCAAGCCCACAAAACCTCACAGGTCGAACCCCTATTTTGTCTTTTACATGTGTATAAATAAGAAAGATCTCTCAGTCCTCTAACACTCGAGCTCATAACTTTGCTTTCTAAAAATAGAAAAGAAGTTACAAAAGTTTCGACACCTATAGACTGTCTCAAAAATAAACAAAAATGCAAACCAAAAGGAAGGTTAAAATTTGTAACTACTGCCTCGACATTTGGCATACTGGAGGCTGTTTAAGATTTGTTGGCGAACAGATTCTAACAGCATCAAAAACCAATGAATGTAGAAGTCGTTGAATGCTGAGGATGTTGGGGATTTGTTTTCAGTTGGAGGATCGGTGCTCTAACCGCTGCCATGTGTTCCCTGTAAATGAATTCCCTGTCTGCCATAAAAGACGGACCGGTTTTCTGCGAAAAAGGGGTCCGAACAGACGTGGTTTTATCTTCAACGCTGACACCTGGGAAAAACGGAAAGAGGTTATTGTAGATGGGCATGCGCTGGCCAAAAAAATCCTTCGGTTTTTCCAAACTTTCCCCCATCTGACCGTAACAGCTCTCGCAAAATTAGGACTGTAACAGAAAAGAAGAAATCTGGAAAAAAGGGCCTCGAAGATGGCTTCAATTCTCCCTGCTCGTAGCTCTGTTACAAAAAATGAGAGAGGTTTGTATTCTTCAGCCCGTTCTTAGAAACAAACTGTGTAGGATTTTTAAAAACCGTCTTCGTTTGCCCACAATATGTTTCTAAAGAAGACATGGTGAAACAGGCAAAAAATGGCAAAAATATAAAAAAAAACAGTTTTTTTTTTCCGTGAAGGCAGTATTCCAGACCCCCCCTGAGATGGTAAGCGGTTTTTTTTGGGGGGGGGTCCCAATGGAATAGGGTCATGACACGTGGAGGGGGGTGGTATTGAAAAACCATTATTCTGGACCCCCCCCTCTCGTTAATGTTTGGATGGTGAGGGGGGGGTCCGGAATTTTTATGGACCATTTGATTTATTTTGAGTGTGATGTATGCGTACGGGAGTTGTAAGGTGTGCATTGAGGTAGAGGTTAGCAGGAGTGAGGGGGTAGACTTAGGATAATTTTTTTTTATGTTTTTTTTGTTTTTAATATAATTTATTATATGCAATATGTTTTGTTTGTTTTTACGTTTTGTTTTTTATGTTTTGTTTTATATGTTTTTTGTTTTATATTGATTTTGTACTTTATTTTATTAATTTGTGTTAATTAATCTAAATACTAACTAGTTACTAACCTAGATTTTTAACTTAATTAATAATTAATTAATTATTAACTAGTTATTTATTAATTAGTTTAATCTATCCTGACTATACTAACATTACTTATTTAATCTAACTAACTTTATTTTTATTTTTGTTCATCCTAAGTCTGATTATTCATGGATGGGTGACGGGCGAGAGGTAGTCGATGGGGGCAACAGGACAAGGGAGTGAGGGTGCAGCATGGATGAAAGATGTAGCAGGGTGATGGGGGATCAAGCGAAAAGAATGGAGGGAAGAAAACGGGATCAACCGAGCCAGACTTTCGTCATCACGAGAGAAATGCCAAATCAACAGTCGAAGAATAGAGTTGCCTATAATTATAGGACCCCAACATAGGCTCCACCTGGGGATGGCATCTTCTTTCAGGAGGTGTCAAGAACCACAGACCTGTGAATCATGTAGATCGGTGCTTTATCCATTGGGCTGGTCCCAAAACCTTATTCTGCAACTTGTACCTGTTTTGATCTTGCAACTGAAACCAAATTAAAATAAACACTGCTAAAAAAGAGATGCTCGGAATGCCGAGCTTATTCATTTTTTCCTACCTACCCTACTGCAATCATTGCTCAGCTAGGTAATGGAAAAATGTCAATGGAGCCAATCTAGCAGTTGATTTAGTGGCTTTGTTCTTTCACTGTCTGTGATGAAACTCAGAAATAAGTCTGTTACTCGTGCTTGAGAGTAATTTCCAGCCTGCTTTCCCTTACATAAGATTTGATAAACCCGAACAATAGGAAGAACATTGGCAATGGAAAAATATCCTGTATTAAAAAATTTCTCCATATATGTATTTACAGGATCAATATAGGTTTGGCCCATCTTTTGATTTTCAACTTCAAACAACTCAGCATCAAGAATCAATTTTTCACCTATGCATTTTGTGTCTTTCAACACTTCTTTATATGACTGTGGATGCTCTGATGGCTTGTGAAATGATGCCTCTGCTGCACCAGACAGCGGGGTAGACTATTTGAACATATCCATATCATAAAAATGTTTTAATTCATTTGGAGTAAATGAAACCAAACTTTGAAAACACACATGATCCACAATATCTGCTATAGGGTCATAAAATGTTTTGGATGGTGGTGATATTGGCCTTCCTGGTACTTCATGGTTGACACTGTGATTTTCAACCAGAATTCGACCAAGATTCCCTCTCATAATTTGAAAAGAAAAAGGACACAGCGGCAATGAATCACAATGGATCAGCTCATTGTCTGTTTTAGGCTTTAATCTTTCATCAGGAATCTGAAAATCAAAGTAGGGAAAGTGCTACGATTCTGGGTTTAGAACAGCCTCCACATCAGCACTGGCAACTTCAGCTAGTTGATTAGAAAATTCTCTCTTTCTACCATTGACAACTTGTTTACAATTTCCTCTCAAAAATTGAAAAGAAGAGAAACATAAGGGAAAAGAATTTTCCCTTACTCTGAAATTTTCTGCCTCTTCCTCATCACTGTCATGATTGTTGTGCACGGGCTGATTGTCACATCTGAACTGTAAATGATCTCCTTCCTGCCAATGACATGCTGTTGGTTTCTTTGAACAGACAACCTCTATTTCAGCTTCATGATCATCATCATACTGGTCACACTTGGGTAAATCATCCATGGATGAAATGCCATTGAACATGCATATCATGTCAGCTGGTTGTTCCTCTGCAAGTTGAGATGGAGCTTCATCTTTGACTATGTTGTGAATTGAATACATGAAAGAATCATTATCCAAACCATGGTACCAAGGATGAACATCAAAATGTTTGGGAACAATGACCTTTTCTTTCTCTGAAATCATTGGAACATGGTGTCTTTGGGCAGCAATCGCATCTTTCCTGTTGATCCTCTGCATCATCTCTTCCATGCCACTGGTCAAAACCTCCAGTTTAGCTTCTGATGACTTCAGCTGCTCCCTTTCTTTGTCCTTTAACTTTGACCTTTTGATAAACAAGTTGGTTTCCACATCAACTGCAATGTTCTGCATTTCTGCAAGGCTTGCGATGTTCCTTTCTCTTAAATGGAATGCCATCTCAGGATCGAAGGCATCTGGGAAATGCAATTTTTCTAAACCAGGAGGTGGCCTTACCTCCACAGGTATTGAATGATACACCTCATTGAATCTGTCTGAAAACTAATGTATTGTCTCTCCGGGCTTTCTTTTCAAGTGGTCATATTCTTCTAGGATGAGGAAAATATTTCCCATGATCACCCACCTATCTAAGAAAACTTGCATGAACTAATGAAATTTTTTTATGCTTGCAGATGGTAGATTTCTAAACCAATTTTTAACCTTTCCTTGCAAAGATAGGGCAAACATCCTAATACAGACATCATCATCTTCAACCTCATAAAGGTCAAGGAAATCCTCAAGGTTTTGAATATGCTTTTCAGCAGTGATCTTCCCATTTTCTCCATCAAACCTAGGTAGATTATTGATGTAATTGATAGGGAGGTCATGGAGAATGGGAGGCAAATCTAGAGGCTGTTATCGGTCTGGGACTTTTACAAGCACAGGAGATGAAGAAAGAGGCTTACAACCATCCAGAGGTTTAGCAAGAGTAGGAGATAAAGCAGGAGGCTTATGTCTCACTAGGGTTTCTACAGGTGCATCTCGGATGTGCACAGGTGTATGAGAATGTACATAATCTACAATTTGGGGTTTAATCTCTGGAGGCTCTTCAGGTTGAAAATGGTCATCCTGAATTTCAACAATATACTCTAGACCAGGATCATGATAAGAGAGAAAGTAATTGCAGATGAAACCAAAGGTGTCTTGAATGCAATTTGATCTTGAGTACCTGGTATTTCTAGGCTTCTTGGCCATGCTTTAGGTTCTTCCTCCAGTGGAGTCTTCGAGTTGGCATTGTCTGGAGCTGATTGGAGTCGCCAGGTGAATGATCTCAGCCTTCTTGTGTCTGGCCACTGTCCACCATCAGTGATCAGATCTGAATCTTTGAAGTGTACTACTGGGGAGAGTTCCCCAGTGGAGTCGCCAAAATGTTAACGCTCTGTAATTTGCCTAAGGCTGCAGAGGTAATCACAAAGGTAACCTCGAACCACTTCGAGTCTTGGATCTATCCCTCCAAGACTCAGAGAGGGATCTCTCTATATGATTTAGCTTGGTTTGTATGGGATGGATTTTAAGCTAGTTATGAAAGTAATGAAAGTATGGAGTTGGGGTTTTGGTTTTTAAATAGTTGTTTTGGGACAGTAAGGAGGGCCATTGGGCAAATGGGGTCTATGCTTAAATATGTGATTCACTCTCAGATCTAGACAAAGCTCTTACACAGGGCAAGGTAGTGGAAGTGTTGGATCGAATTAAGTTTGCATGGTGTTGATTTGAGGAAGAACTAGAGGAGGAAAAAAAACAAGCAGAGGAGAAACTAAGAATTCCTTAACTGAGATTTTTGGAAGATAAACATAAAGACTATCACAAGGTCAGATGCAGAGTATTTTGCCAATAAATTATGCTCTGTCACTATCCTTTGACAGTAAGAATTGAAAACAAGTGAAAGATGACAGGAAAAATACATGACAGAGAAAAGAAAACGCCACCAACACCTCCGCACAAGAGTCCTGTAAAAAACATGTCTATTACTAATAAATCATTTCATGATTACAGAAAGGTTTTCTAGAATGGCAAAGCCCACTGTCAAGCCCACAGAACCTCACAGGTCGAACCCCTGTTTTGTCTTGTACATGTGTATAAATAAGAAAGATCTCTCAGTCCTCTAACACTCGATATCATAACTCTGCTTTCTAAAAATAGAAAAGTAGTTAAAAAAATTTCGACACCTGTAGACTGTCTAAAAAATAGACAAAAATGCAAACCAAAAGGAAGGTTAAAATTTGTAACTGCTGCCTCGACATTTGGCATACTGGAGGCTGTTTAAGATTTGTTGGCGAACAGATTCTAACAGCATCAAAAACCAATGAATGCAGAAGTCGTTGAATGCTGAGTTTGTTGGGTTTTTGTTGTCAGTTGGAGGATCGGTGCTCTAACGGCTGCCATGTGTTCCCTGTAAATGAATTCCCTGTCTGCCATAAAAGACGGACCGATTTTCTGTGAAAAAGGAGTCTGAACAGACGTGGTTTTATCTTCAACGCTGACACCTGGGAAAAAAATGAAAGAGGTTATTGTATATGGGCATGCTCTGGCCAAAAACCTCCTTCGGTTTTTCCAAATTCGCCCCCAGCTGGCCGTAAGCTCCTGCAAAATCAGGACTGTAACAGAAAAGAAGAAATCTGGAAAAAAGGGCCTCGAAGATGGCTTCGATTCTCCCTGCTCATAGCTCCGTTGAAAAAACTAAGAGAGGTTTTTTTTATTCAGCCCGTGATGAGAAAAAACCTCTCTCTGATTTTTAAAATCCGTCTTTTTTTTCCCAAAATCCGTTTCGAAAGAAGACATGGTGAAACAGGCAAAACATGGCAAAAATATGAAAAAAAATGGTTTTTTTTCTGTGAAGGCGGTATTCCGAACCCCCCCTGAGGTGG